>JANHFX010004692.1:0-17643 GCA_027560015.1 Chloroceryle amazona
CCTGCTCTCAGCAGGGGGTTTGGACTAGATGACCTCTAGAGGTCCCTTCCAACCCAGACATTTCTATGTTTCTATGTTACTATGTTACTTTTAAGTTACCTTATCTATTTTTTTAGGTTGTTTTCCTCCTACGGATAAAATTAAATCTTAACTTAGAATTAAAGTTTCTCCAACATTTTTAAGCATTATTTCTTTTTAATTATTTCTCATAAGAATATTTAGAAAATAGTATCTATATATATTTATATGGATAAAAGATAGAATACCAAGTGGTCCTGACTCAGGAATGATGCCTGGAAATGAAGGGAAGAAATAGATACAGTGTATTCCAGAATTCAACAAGCTGATAACTGGACCCTGAGAACAGAAAAAAAATGCAATCATTCTTCTAGAATTTTATTTCAATTAAAAGGTATCCCTTAAAAAAAAAAAAAAAAAAAGTTCAGTTTACTTGACACATGTCAAAAAGCTTAGATGACAAGCATCATTTCTCAAACTATTCCACCTACTAGGTTCTAACCAATCTGTCCAATTTACCAGTCATAATTTGCATAGTATACTGACTGCTTCAATCCATATTTTATCTTGTATTTTCTCACCATCAACTTTCAGTAATAATCAAAAATTTTAAAAATGATTTTATCATTCCCTTGGTGATTTTGGTGCATGAAAAAAAAAAAAAAACAAGACAAAGAAAATTGAGCTTCTAACTTTGCATTGCAGTCAGACTTTTTATAGCAAAAAGGCAGCAGAAATCAACATTACCTAACTTCTTTTTCAACATAGAGGATAACAAATTTTAAGTTCTCTGAGGAACCACAGAACTAAGATGGAGGGTAGTTTTAGAAAAATCTTCATTTTGTGGTTTTTTTTGTTTGTTTGGTTGTTTTTTTCCACATAGGATTTATTTTGATTTTTTGTGTAGATGGCTAGCTGTAGAGGCTGGAAGATTTTAGAAACTTATGAATACATCTCTAATTCATATATTAACCGATTAGTTGTTAATTTAAAGTCTTAGTTAAATGACAAGAGCTATTGTAACTTCTGAGAATAGATTTCCTTCTGACATGCATTTTTGGTACTTATCCACCTACACTAACTGTTGTATCTTCATTATCACCATTAGCCTGTGTGTGTACTGTATGGAGATATCACTGTTCTGCTGCTTGTAGGGATGTGCCTGTGTATCTGGATGTTGTGGGCCGCTATAAGCCAGTATATGTATGGTTTGCAATTTGAAAAAACAGTCCAGAAATACAAATGCATTAAAATGCTGGAATTTAATTGAACAGATTCATGGTCTAAGGAATTTCACCCTAGTTTCATTTTTCTTATTTGTCCTTCAAAGTAAATCCCTAAAAGAAATTAAGTTTGATTTTTGGTATCTAAGTATTAATATAATAAGTTTGCTTTAAAGAAAACTAAAATAAAAGGAAAATTAAAAAACCCCAAGGTATTACAATTTTTTACAGATTAATACAAAATGTTATACTTTATCTTTGTTTTAAAACCCAGTTTAGGTCATCTACAAGATTAACCCTGGCTATGGAGATGTTTGACTATATGCTAACTAAAAGCTACATTACAGCCCCAAACTACCATACATTTCCATGTAACTGAAACCCAGTCTGAGAGGGACATACAGTAAAGCAAGTTCCATAAGAAATTGCTAGTGTAGTTGTGTCATTAAAATGCCCTTTGATTTTTCTAAGATCAATTGAATCCATTTTATTAAAAAAAAAAGAGAGCTATATACTCTTTCCAAGAATAAATGTATATACAAAATTCATCAGTAGTCAACATAAACATTTCAAAAAGTAGCCTTATGGCATGGGGTATTGACTACCAATTACACAAACATGATCATAGTAAATTCTGTGATAAATATGCTACTACTTTCGGATAAAATCCCAGTTTTCCATATAACAGGAATACAGCTAATTTAGTGCACTTTGGGAGAAAGGTTAAGATGCTTGTGACCATCGGATTCTTGTGCTTACTTCTAGAGGTGGAAACCTGCTAAGCTGGCATGACAAACATCTGAAGGAGGAGTCTTGGGAAGGTAAGACAGTCATGTGTGGGCTAAAATGACAAAAGCAAACAGCTTTGACATAGATCTTGAAGGCTATATTGTACAAGTGAAGACCTTTGCCTAATTAGCAGGAAAATTAATATTAAAAATGTACAACCCTAAATAAGGTAATGAGCTAAACATATATGACTATGTTACTGAACTCTCTATCCAAATCATGATAGCTATCACATAAAAGGCAGGGACATTTGGAAGTAGGATTTAAAAAACATGATGGCAACACCTGTCTCGCCTCACTTAGTGGACAACAAGGGAGGTGAATCTTTGTGATCCCCCGAATGAGGCTGTCACTGCACAGCAGGGCTGTTGGGGTGGCAGCCACCACAATGACCCTGAGGAACAGTAACAAAACAGTTTATTAATTCTCCGTAATGAAACAATCAACAAATGGTATGGATAAAGGTGTCATTCTTTAAGAGATTATTTTACAGCACGACTAAATTTTGAGGAAAAAGAAGAAAGATTCATTAGAAAAGAGGAAAACATAGGGGGAGTGAGAGAGTAAGAGAGAGAGAGAAAGATAAAGAGAAAAGGGTCTCACCACATGTGGATCTAGTGATATCTCACTGGATCGATTCAAGTCTTCAGTTCTTCGGTGGTGGGTGCACCACAGTCTGCATTTTTCTGTCCCTTTAAAGCCTTGAGATATCTGTGTGGCATTCCTAATTTCCACAGTGTTGATTTGCATGAGCCCCATGAGCTAAAAGTAATGTGGTGTCTGACATTCAGCTCCCCTACAGCGAAGTCAGCAGACGCACTTAAGAAAAGACAGTTCCACCTATGCAGAACTTCTCCTTTTCTTAAAGCATCTTCAAGGATCCAAAGGGGGAGCACCGAGACATTGGGAGCAATCAACACTTCTCCCCTCCAGACAGGTCTTTCCAGATCTTAATACGGAACAAGGTTTGAGGCACACAATAGCCAGACTCTTACAATACCTCTCAGGGGGATAGAAGACTGAAGGCCTAGCAGAGATGGTTGATGGGCTGTACTATTCCTCCAAGACAAGGACACCTTCTTGGTAAAAATTGCACCTTTAATACACAGTATACCTTTCCTACCATTATATATTAGTGCTATTACAAAGGCTTGTACCTCTGATTTTGTTGGCTGTTACCTGAGAATTACTAACTTGAGCTCAGTTTTCCTTTTGCTGTTAAATGTATTTATCAACATTCCAAATCTATTGTATCTGTCGCTTTAATAAATCAAACCTATAAATTTCTTAGCTCTTAAACTGTCTCAGTGCAAGTCTTTAGCAGGTCTCTGAAACAGGCAAAACTGTCTCAGTGCAAGTCCTTATCAAGGCTCTGAAACAGGAAAATGTTGACTTTGCAAAACTGCTTCAATACAAGCCCTTGGGGCTCTAACAGGCAAACGTCAAACTCTCACCCATAACACGACAACTGTCATCAGTGTAGAGTTATGTTCCCATCTCTTCTGTTTTCTGTTCATTAGAACCATTGCTTGGTAACCCCTTTCAGATTTTTAGATTAATTCAACCCTCATTGAGATGTTATTGGAAAATCTGCAAGCATGAGTCTCATGCCATTGCTAACCTATTTCAGCTTTCTGCATCCTAATTTTCCATCGGTATTTTTACTGCAAAAGCTAGATACATAAACAAGCATAGACATAAAAGTTAAAAAGAACCTTTGAAACTATCTTTTGATAGCCTGCATATGCAATAAATTCTGCTACTCTCTTTGCATTTTCTCTTTAAAACAGAAAATCATTGTGTATTTTGTCACAGAGGCCAATAAAGCTAATATAACAACCTAATTTTAAAATATAATCATGCTGATTTAAGACACATGATTAGAAGTTTGATGCCACAAACTTTACTCATCAGTGTAACATTTATGATTCAATAGCCCTATTGTGTTTACAGAATTAGCTTCTTGTTCTTGTTCTGTGTTAGAATCTAAGATATAGGTGTATATGAAAACCAGCTGTATTCACATTGCATAAATATGCAAGAACATTTTTAATAAAATTCTTTATATCACCTTTCATTCCTTTCTATTACGCTCACATGTAATATACCTGAACAGAGATCATCTGTAAAGATGACCTGAAACCTTTAATATGAAGTTTCTTCCATTTGAAATAAAAGAACTTAATCTGCCAGTAACACTTGCAGTTCATATTCTTGTGGTCTAGTCATTCAATACAATGAATACAATATAGATATCCAGTGTAAAAGCAAGATCATACAGCTATCTGGATCATTAGGTTTTAATTACATCTGGTATTGGTCTTTCAGCACTGACTGAACGAATTAGTACTACAGTTATAGGTATGACCAAAGGAGATTGGTTTGATTGGTCATAAATTTAATCCCTGCTGATTCCCTGTTGTGGAACATGTTACTGCTTTACAGATGGAAAAATCAGAAAAATTCTATCTATCTTGAGGTATATTTATATACTGCATTTGGTGTGGGTTTCCAGGTGCTGGCAGTGAAGGGCTGCAGAAGCCTCTATGAGCTAGTTCCACCTGGCTCCACCTGGATCCGATGGACCTTCTGCAGGACATGGCTGAGCCCCTCAGCCAAGATGGTTGCACCTCAGGGAAAACATGTTTAAGAAAGGGCAACATGCTGCACAACAGAGGAAAAAAGTGTGAGAAACAGCCCTGCAAACACCATGGTCAAAGAAGGAGGAGTAGAGGAGGTGTTCCATGCTCTGGAGCAGAAACTCCCCTGCAGCCCAAGGGAGAGACCAAAGTGGAGCTGATGCATGCTGACAAACACCAGAGCCCATGCTGACGCAGGGGAAAAATGTGAGGAGGAAGACGGAGCAGAGAGGAACTGTTATGGACTGACTACAGCCCCCATTCCCCATCATCCTGTGTTACTCCAGAGGGTGAGGAGAATGGAGGAGTGAAATTTAACTTGGGAAAAGGGAAGAGGCAAAGGTATTTTGACTTTGTTTTTCACCATCCTGTTCTATGTTTAATAAATTTAATTTATTTAAAATAAATTTCCCCCAGTCGAGTCTGTTTTCGCTATGACAGCAATTGCTAAGTGATCCTCAGTCTTATCTTGACCCATGAGCTTTTCCATCTTATTTTTTCCCCCCCTGTGCTGTGAGGAAGGGAAGTAAGATAGCAGCTCGATGGGGATCTGACAGCTGGCCAAGGATGATCCATGATAATATATGTGTGCATACATACACACCATTTTAGTTTCATTATTAATAATCTATATTCAAAACAACAAAATAACCCAAACAAAACCAAACAAAACAATTGCTTTCTTCAGTACGGTTACCAAGATATAGTTCTAGTTCAAGTTTATAAACTCCACTTTGTTAGAAATTAAAGCACAGAAAACATAAAAATTTCAAAAGTAACTATTACTTTGTTAATGGAACAACAAAAAGCCAGTCAGATACAATGAAATAATATGATTCAAGTCAAAGATGCATTATAAATCAAACTATCCCACAGTATGAACCGTAGCTCAGTTAATAATTAACAAATTAGAATATTGTGAAGTAAAGAATGACAGAGTAGTTTTAAAAGTATTCACCCTATAGGTGGTCATGTAAAAATGAACATCGATTTACTGACTATGAAATAATTAAATTATGCTTGAAAATCCACAGCATTGTAATTGCCAATCTAGCTTGCTGCATGACTTTCTCAGGATTTCAGTTTGAAACATTCATCCCGATCAAGTAAAATTGTTCTTGCAAGTCTTTGTGGTTACTGAAGCTTCATATTTTACATTGTTTTGATCAGGAATCTATTCCTCTTTTTTTTTTTTTTTTTCTTTCTCTCTGAAATGAACCAAGGAACCAATGTTTCTTTTCGGATAACAGTAACAGTTAATATATAGCAATGTTTTTATTGATTTCTTTCAGGTGATCTTCAATTAATACTGCTAATTTAACTTTAGCATTGTAGCCTTTTCTAGAATGTGAAGCAGAACAAATGCAGAAAACAGCAGTAAGGACAGACATATTAGATGCAAGTCTCATAAGGCTCTGTCTCCAGCACAAATATATCTCATGATTTTTCCTTGAAAAGACAACGGCTAAGTTAAAAAGTTCTAGGACAGCATCTTGGCCCTAATCTAGGTAAAATAAATGAAAATAGGTTATTTCTGTTTGTGAGGAGGAAGAGAGACACTGAAACCATGGAGGGAAATACACAGCTACTTGTTAGTTTAATTCTTCAACACCCTAAGTCTGTGAATACAAACCAGGAGTTGGAACTGTGAATTGCTGCTAGACTGATTCCAGAAAGATGGTCTCTAGATTTTGGCCTTGTCCCTAAGACTGTGTTTTATCTTGTGATTTTTTTTCCTCTTAAAAAAATAAGTGAAAGGTAAATGCAGCCATGCTCCTGAATTCTGGGAGACAGGGTATTGCTTCCAGACGTGCCTTCCTAGGCAGACAGACTAAAAGATCATTTCTTAAAAGAACATTTTCATTTCCCTCCTCCCCTATGTCATTTGTGTAGTACTCTAAAAGAGGAACTTGGACAAAATTTTCCTCAACAGACAGGGATTGTACTCAGAAACGCAGGTAAATACTCTGATCATTGAGCTTTATATGAAAATGTAGGCTGATCATTTTCTTCTACCTCTTAAATGAAGGCAGCTATGCTTGCACTTTTTAGTAAGCCCCATTCTACTTAACTTCACATGGAGTTTCTCTTAAGAAGCCCTAGTAGCTGAACTAATTATGATTAGATATAAAAATGACTGGTTTCTGAAATCTGCTGGGATTTCATCTTCATGTATTCATGAGATATGACCTCTCAAAAGAAGTCACAGTTCTGTATACTTAGTTTTAAGATTTCCAGCTTTCAGCTTGAGGTTTTTGATTGAAGGACCTAATTTCAGGCATCCAAATTGTTTCTTAGATTTGGCCATGGTTTTGCACAGTATACTATTAAGCGCTTTGTCACAGTTATGAGAGTTAGCAGGAGTAAATACAGGTGTCTGCGTTATAGACACTTCCATTGAAGTTAGCTGAGTGACATCATTCTAGCTTCTCATTGATTAAAAACTTGCATGTTTTGTATAAAATACATCTTATATTTAATGCCTACATACATAAGATCCTGAAAAGCAACTGTGTAAGAGTCTAGGTATGTCTAGTTTAGACAATTGCCATCATCTATACCCAGTCAAAATAAACCCCAAAAATGGTTTTGTCAAATCAACTGATAATAAACTTCTGATGTATGCAATTTGTTTTCTACCAAGTCATTTAGCTCCTTTCAGGAAAGCAACTGAAAGATGGCTGTGAAGTTCTAAACTGATATAAGTTAGTAAGAATTCTCTGACTCTTGTCAGCCTTATTTGACTAGCGCAGAGATTCCAAAGGTCTTCCCATGAACCTAATACATGATATTGTTTTTTCACTTCATGTTTCAATGCAAATACCTCTAAACACAAGACTTTATGTAATAACAGATTTCACAAGAAACACGAATAATTGAGGGTTGTCTATGACACTAAAATAAGAAAGTAGTTTCTGAAAAGATGAATTTATGAATTTTGTGAATACCTCCAGCTGTTCCTCTAGAAGCCTCACTATCCTAGTAGATGGAAAATAACTGAAGACTGGTTTCCAGGCTTCTTAAAATATGTGTCATTCATCATTAGATTAGATCAGGAAAATATGAAACATTTTTGCAGACATTTAAAGCTACTATATGCATGAAAAATACTATTATTTTATTATTATGGAATACACAGAGTTAATTAATTTTGTCACATCTCTTTAAATAAAAAGTTTTAATACAATTTAAAATAACTTATTTCTGGTGCAAACAAAAATTTTTGTGTAATTTCCATAACAGACAAAACAATTCTATTCTCTGAAGATTATACTAGTCTTAACCTAGTTATGGTTGAAATTAATAAGAAAATACAAATATATTACAATATTTTTCTATTATATACATCGTAAATAAAATGCTCAAAATAAATCCAAAGTATGTCTTCTTAAATTAAATAATTTACAAGTCTTTCCAATGTTCTAAATAAAAACATGTAATTCCTATTCCATATTTACATAAATAGTCTGCATAATTGTTCTTTTAGAGTGGTTACTGCATTGGTTGATTTGACTAATATTAAATATGTATGAATTTCCTGCTATTCCCTAGGGCTCTTAGAAACAAGATGAATCTCAAGAGACTGGTTTAAAGTTTAAATTTAAAGAAGAAAACCCTTACAGATCCAAGAATCTTTGAATCTATTTTCAATTGCTGAAGTCTAATTTTCACATCAAGTAAATATTTAATAAATAATTATTACTTGAACATTTACAAGAAATGCCAAGATTAAATAAATTATTTGTGTACCTTTTTTCAAGCTTTTAGATAGTTTTACATCCACCCGAACAATAAGTGGGATATGATTGATGTTAACCATATTGAAATTTAGTAACACTATTGACACTGATGAATTAAAATTTTCCAATCCCACTGACCAAGTAACTAAGGTCCAATATTGGCCTTGGAAAATACAATTCTTATAACACTGTCCTCCAGAAATAGCTAGCTGCACATAACTATCAATACTAACATTTAAATAATACAAGGAACACTTTGTTCATGCTGATAAGGAGTTAATAATTTGTTATGCATGGAAGATTCTTGTGAGCTATAATATAGGCATTGTCACTGATGGACTCAGGACTGACATTGTTACAAATGTTGAGTTTACACAGAAATCAATGGGTTTGCAAAGTAAGTATAGCATCTTGTTAAATGAAGAACATATTTTTGTAAGCCTGATACTCTTCAGTATATAGTCTTATTTATGCATTCTCAAGAATGCTTTAATGTAGTCTCAAATACTGTACATGGTGAAGCCATGACTGTATACATATGTACCTTTGTCCTTCTACAGTTTCTAGGATTATATAATTGATAACAACACTATGTTGAATTTCCTGGGAACATTGAAATGGCTCTTGATAACAAAGGTGTAATCTTACATTCTTTTGAGTACACTGTAGCCATATGCTGTAGCACGGTAAGAATCTTAACGGCAAGAGCACAGGATGGGAAGCTGGTCCAGTGTAGCCCATTACAGCACTGCAAGTAGGGGAATTCATAGCTGAGATTGTTCTATACACCTTCTTAAACTGGTTCTTAGGCAGCTAATGATGAAGCTCTCCAAAATATCTGATCTGTAAAGGGAAGAAAATCCACAAAAAATATGCCAACAATTATTTTAATTGTTATCAGGGCTCTTGGTCAAACTACAAAAACAGCATGTTTATAAACTATGTCTCATTGCCAGTGGTTATAAACTTATGCATGTCACTTAACTTTGCTTCAAATGTTTCACATTTACAAAAATGAAAGGAAATTCATTTCAGCTTCAGGTCTCCACATAAAATATACAGGTCTCTACAAAAAACAGTGCAGTTCTCGTGATACCTCTGCTGACCCTCCTAAAGTTTAGTATGTGAAGAAATTTAAGAAATGCCTTAAGTAATGACCATTATGTTTTCCTGAATCTGTAGTTTATAAGAAGATACTGGATATTTTCCAGTCTAAAGAGAAGCCGAAGTTTATTCATATTATGGTAAGAAAAAATGAAAATAAAATTTGAGGTGACTTCAATGTGAGCCAAGTAGTGTAATGAACCTATAAAATGCTTAGTGAGATGCAGTCAGGCTTGCAGATGTGTTTACAAAAAAGAATGTTCTAGTTTCATATTTATTATGAGCTTTCTCTGATTTAAGACTACTGTATATTGAAACTGAGTAAACAGGTCTTTATTTACATAAACTTCAGCATATCAAAACAAAACTGAAAAAAAAAGTCTTTCAAAACAGTATTATCTTCAGTAAGCTTTCTGTAATTAGGGAATAAAGAAACCTCACTGAACACAAGAAACAGTTCAGAAAGGCTATTAGAAAAAAAAATCAATAACCTTAAAAATAGTAATGCAAAGATGGGATTCTAAAATGCTGTTTGTTGGATTCTGATTGCATGAAACCATCAAAGTGCAGCACTCCAGTAACATTTTAATAACACATTCAGGTAATAATGTAATAGACAGGCAGTTTTTTGCATTATAGTTCAAATGTCTTGATGCATAATTCTAGTGTATGAAAGAAGAATTCTTATAAGTAAACTTGCATAAGCAGGTCTTTATTTCTCCAGTAGCTGAAATACAGAATGTTGGAAAAACTCCCCTTTTTTTCAAAGTACAATTGCATGTAAACCCTAAAGCTGTAATAGAATAGGATTTCATATTAATTTTCAAAAGTGCAGAGGACTAAAGAAAGTACAAAGCAAGGGATATTTTGGGTCCTTCATGGGTTAAAAATGCAATTCTGTTCCCAAAATGTTAGTAGGAGTGTAATGACTTCAGCAGTGGGTAGTCCTAGACCAAATGGGTTTTGTCAATGAGATGCTAAGCATTTTCTTCCATATATTGAGTAAAGTCAAATACATTTAATTTCAGAAAGGCCTCACCTTCTTCTGAGAAACTGGCTCTTTGACTATTCCCATTGAAGTTAATAGCAAAACTCCATTTTTACAAAAGCAAGTCCTAAATACATGATCCTTAAGCAAGCAATTTCCAGACTAATTATACAAAAGAATGACTCATTCATTTCTTCCTTGAATAGCCATAACATGAAATGATTTTTAATTGCAATATTCCTACTCCTGAACTAGTTACTTTGCATAATAAAAAATAATCATGATCAATGAAAAATATTTTTGAACATACTTCATACTGTTTATGCCATACAAATGGTAGGAAAATATTGTGTATCTGTTCTGCTGCTCCTTTGGGAATATTGTAATGGCAGGAGAAACTGGCCAGTTCTAGCCTAGATAAAACCTGTTCAGTTTTCCTGTTTAGTTCCCATATGTTCTGGTACTCAGGAGATATAACTTTTTCCATTATTTAATAGGGCTTCTACCACCTCCCCTGGGAGAGTATAATGTAGTCCAATAAATCACGCAATTAAGGCAGATTTTTAATCCAGATTTACTTTATATATATATATATAATCCTTTTTAAGCAGTTATATCTCTGTGAATCATTACAAAATCTTTTTTTAATAAATTTTATGTCACTTGTTAATAAAATCCAGCAATGCACCAAAAACTCCACCTACAGCAGAAACACCTCCTTATTATCCAGTTTCAGAAACAGAGATGAAAAAGAGGCCAAATCGAGAATTTTAAGTTGATGTCAGGTCTCTAAATAGTTAATATTTATTCTTCTTTAGCTCAAAGGGCAGCCCAGTGCTCAAAGTTACCCTACTCCAGCCAAAAACACTTACTCTAGCTGAGAGCCACCATGCACCACTGACTTCTGTGCTGAGACATGAGGCATTAATGACAGGCCATCAAATGACCCACGCTACCCAGTAACAGCTCTCCGTTTCCCTGCTGAGCAAAAGGGTCTAGGGCTTAGGTGCTGCAATAATTTGTTGAAGAGAAAGGGGACCAAAGGCCTGACTGGGTTTTGGGACTATTTTTGCTACTGCTCTGCATACACTTGCATGGTCTAATTTTAAGAGACTCAAGGGTTTCACCCACATTATTATATAATGTGTGAACCCAACACTCCTACATGAAGAAGAGACAGGAAATAGAAACTGGCCACATTTTTGAAACCTTTTGAGCAGCCAAAACACAGTGCAAGTCAGGGGGTAGGTGCCCCTAGGTACATTTCACAAAAAGCATTTGAAAATCAAGCCTTCTGCCACTAAAGAAGCAATCAGTTGCAATGAAATACATTCACTAAAGGTGCAGATGTGGTCTTCATCTCATATTAATGTTTCTAGATTTCAAGGGGGTGGTTGTTGTATACCAGTTGGTTTTGGGTTTTTTTTGTTTCTTTGTTTTGTTGGAGTTTTATTGTGTGTATGTATTTTATTAACACATTTACATCATCAGGTTTTCCACTCTGTATATTGATGTTTTGTCCCCTGACTTCAATGGAGTTGTGACACTTTTTGTTACTTGAAGATCTGATCTACTTCTCCCTTCTGAAGGGGAGTTTTTCTATATGAACCTCTATTCTTTACTGAAGGATCTTTGAAAATGTCTGCTTTATTTCAAGGTGAATCATGGATTTTAAACACAAGAAGAAAATAATAATCAAATGAATGCTACACACAACTTTATTGAATATACAGTAGCTTCACTTGATTTCCTTTTCGTATTTCTATCAAGCTGGATATCTCTTCTAGACAGACTATCATTTAAAACAGGGGACATACCAAATGAGTAAATGAGGTTATGTTACTAATTAGCATAGGGTCTCCTATTACCTCCAGTAAGCTACTAAAATGTGACTTCCATTTTATCACATAGATGAAACAGTTATCTTTCAGGGTTTGAAATTTCTGTGATCTTTATGCTTAATAAGCTCAGTAAAAGGCATTCAAATTACATCACTTTTGTCTTGGAAGTTAAATTGGAAAATATTGCATTCTCTGAGATGATAAACTCTGTGGAAGATAAATTATCATGAGAAATAGTTTTAATTGATTTACCATAATAAAAGTTATGCGACTTTGAAGTGCAAATGACACATTAAAATGAAGCTACAGTATGTTGATAATACAGTGTCTTTGTTAATGGAAGTACTGACACTGCAGATGTTTGCAGAAGAGTTGTCCTTTAGTGTTAAGTGAGAAACACTGATGGAAATTTAAGATATACTATATTTAAATACAAGCTCAATCCTACTTCTTTTATGAACTCTACAATGATCTCAACAAGTAGAAATGCAATCTGTTTCAACAACCCATACAACAGGAGTACAGCTTCAGTCTGAGATTTTAGCACTAGATTTAGAATACAGTTATCCTGGCTTTATCATTGTGACTAGACTGAAGCTGCAAGAAAATGATTGGTCTCTACCTCAACTTCCCCATTTGCAAAACTGAGCTAATAAAACCATTTTCATACTCAGATGTGTTTGCCAATAGTTAAAAACACTGTGTTGTCTTCAGAGATACCTAGTGTTCAAAATGAAGGAAAATGCACATAGGTCCTAAACAAAAATCCTTGAAAATGTTCTCCTTTTAGGTTTGTAAAGCTAAAGAAGAAGCCTAAGAAACTTACAAACTCAGCAGAATAAAACAAAGCAACTTTGTCTTACCTCACTATTTTCTTACACTACTAATCTCTGTGATCCTTGACTAGCTTATCTAATGATTCTTGTTCCTTTATCCAGAACTTTTTACATTCTCTTTCTTGTGATGTTACTTGGAAACCTTCCAATTTCTGTTTTCTTTTCCATGACAATTTTTTTTTTTCCTGCTTTCACACAACAGTATACATTTTCCATCCTTTCTCTGACCTTTTCGCAGATGCTGTATGTCTTATGCAAACCCATCCTTTACCCAGTCCTACATTCTCATTCTTTTTTCCTGTACATGTAATTCTCTTCCTTAGGAGATTTCGTTTCATTAATCTCTCATTTTTTTATTTTTTATTTTTTTTTCCTTCTTACCATTTCTGAACTCTAAGTCAGGAACGTAGTGAAAGAACTTCTTCTGATATCTCATCATCTGGCTAATTTTGAGCAATTAAAAATCTAATAACAGTCTAAAAAATTTTGAATCCATCAGTTTAAGAATCTGTAAGCAGTCTGCCTGTATGTGTTGTGGCTTGCCCTTGTCTTACCCCTAGGTGCCCACCAAGCTGCTCCTCACTCCTCTTCAGCAGGATGAGGAGAGAAAATAAAATGAAAAAGATCATAGAATGGTAGGGGTGGGAAGAGACCTCCAAAGATCATCGAGTCCAACCCCCCTGCCAGGCCAGCACAGGAACACCTAGGGCATGACACACAGGATCACATCCAGGCAGGTCTTGAAAGTCTCCACAGAAGGAGTGGAGAGGTTATCTTGACCTACAAGATATCTTGACCAGAAGGCAGGTCTGGGCAGACCAGAAGACTCTCATGAGCAAAACAGATTCAGCTTGGGGAAGATTAAGTTATTGACAATCAATAACAGAGTAGGATAGTGATAAATAAAAACAAAACTAAAACTACATTCTCTTTACCCTCCCTTCTCTGCAGGAGACAGTCCTTCACAAGGTGCTCCAACATGGATCCTTCCCACAAGTTTCAGTTTTTCACAAACTTCTCCAGTGTGGGTCCCTTCCACAGCATGGAGTCCTTCAAGAATGTACTAGTCCAGCATGGGTCCCCCATAGGCTACACTTCACGCCAGCAAACTTGCTCCTGCATGGCCTCCTTTCCACAGACCACAGCTTTTTCCAGCACCTTGTTCCTGGGGACTTTCTTCAAGGCATATGCACCTGCTCTGGTGTGGGGTCCTCCATGAGCTACAGGGTGAGTATCTGCTTCACCGTGGACCTCCATGGGCTTCAAGGGAACAACCTACTCCACCATGGCCTCCACAGGCTGAAGGAAAATCTCTGTTCTGGCACCTGAAAAACCTCCTCTACTTCTTTCTTCAATGACTTCAGTGTCTGCAGAGTTTTTACTCTTACATTTCCTTATTTCTCTCTCACAGCTGCTACATAACATTTTTTACCATTTCATAAATATTATCACTGAGGCACCACCCATGTCACTGCTGGGGTCAGTTTTGGGCAATGACAGGTCCATTTTGGAGCAGGCTGAAGCTGGCTCTGTACAACATGGGAGCAGCTCCTGATCTATTCTCACAGAAACCAACCCTGTACACACCTCCTCCACTACCAAAACCTCATCACATAAACCCAGTGCAGCACAAAATGCATTCCTGCTTAGAATATATATATATTAATTTGTTTATCTATTATTTTGAAAAACAATAAAATGCAGTGCTCATTGTGTTGTTTCACATACCTATGCTAATAATCTCTGTAGATTAACTTTTTATACTAGGTAATAGACCCATACTGTGAAAATAGTAGGGGTATTCTAAGTATCAGAATATTACTTGTGGATTCATTTGCCACTTTGCAAGACTTACATATTCCACAGCCTTTTAGCTAGGAAAGCATCTCTCTATTTTTTTTTTTAGTAGCTGTTTAAACAAAAATAGATGTTTATCTCTTTAAAATTTTGCCAGGAAGCTGTCACTTTCCCATTTACTCATGCTATGTTGTGACAGAATGTGTCAGCTTTTTGCACAAATGAAAAGAGATATAGATCTGTATTTACTTTAGCTGAAAAATAAGTAGTCATCAATTCCAAGAAAAGTGTTTTCCCATCTGAAAAGATGGATAAATAAGAGAGGTTTTGTGAAGTAACTATTTACTGATGCTTAAAAGGTAGTTGAGAGCCAAATATTGCAATTCAATTCACCAGTACCCATCACTGAGACAGCAGATAGACTCATAACATGGAGAATTAGATATCTTTATCAAATGAAAGCAGATATCCAGGGAGCTCATGTTTTTATTGAAGCCTTTGATGTTTAAAAGTATCAACAGTAACAAAAACAGCTAAATGAACCTATGCAAGACCTGCTCTTGGCTCTCATGTTTGACATAGAACGGAAATGCCAGTTGGAAAACTTTTATCCTAGATTGGACTCAATTGTTGAAAAGTATAGAACCAATCAGTGACAAATAAGTAGAACTGGTACACTACTTTAAGAGATACTTAGAGATATATTTATGGGTGTGCATGTATAGGAAGGGGAAAAAATATGAAAAAAATACATAATATATGTAACTTTATCATCTTGAAAATTCTTTAATCCTTGTCAGTCTTACAGAGCCCAAATTTCTACCATGTCATAAGATAAAATGCAAGTTGCAATTAAAAAAAGAGGTTTTTCAAAATAATCATTGAAAACTTAACCATTATGACAAATCAAAGTATGGAATAGAAGAATCCTTAAAATCAATTAAATTCCAACTCAAAAATTCCATGCAACATAAATCCAGGAAAAGAAATGCAAAAGTGCCTGTCGAACAGGGAGTGGGAGCACAGGTACTGTTCTCCTCTATACCCATAGTCACGGGTATCTACCCAGAAAGACCGAGGAGGACTATCCAGGTTAATTCATGGCTTTGTACTTGGTACCACCAGCAGAACTTTGAGGTTTTTGACCAGGGGTCAATTTACATGAGGCCAGGCCTGCTGGCAGCATATGGGGTGCAACTTCTCAAAGGGGGAGAAGGTTTTTATCACAAGAATTGGCTGGGCTCCTTGGCCGAGCTTTAAACTAGATTTGAAGGGGGAAAAGGGAAAAAAAACAGGCTTTCTGGAAATAAGCCTGGGACGTTTGTGGGGCAGGGTACCAGCTCCACTGCTATTTCAGGGGAAGTAGGAGGCAATGAGCCATGTGATGGGGAAGATGTAAGAGCTATCAATGAGCTTGGACCCGCAGTAGAACATTGGGAACGATCAAGCAGATGAAAAGGAGGAAGGGGATAATGATACCATCAGGTCTTCATTTCACAAGAGGAGGGACGACACATGAAGGTTGGAGGGAAGGGGAACTAAGGAACTTCAGCCCATTACTGTGCAGCATGCTGGGGACACAGTAGCACAGCCAAAGTCTGACAGAGATGAGCCAGGGGCTCCTGGGGTAGTAACAGCCAACAGGGAAACATCAGGGAAGCACCTCAAGGGAATTAATGGGTGCTTCTCTGGAAATCGAACATGGCCGACTGCCCAGCTGAAGTGCCTCTACACAAATGCACATAGCATGGGCAACAAACAGGAAGAGCTGGAAGCTACTATACTGCTGGAAGGCTACAACATAGTGGCCATTACTGAAACCTGGTGGGACGAATGCTACAACTGCAGTGTGGCTATTGATGGCTAGAAGCTATTCAGAAGGGTCAGGAGGGGAAGGAGGGGTGGAGGCATTGCCCTCTATGTTAAGACATGGATTGATTGTGAGGAAATTTCCCTAAAGGATAGCCACAAGCAAGTCAAAAGCCTATGGGTAGGAATTAGGGACCAAGGCAACAACGGGAACCTTGTGGTCAGTCTACTACAGGCCTCCTGATCAAGGGGAAACTATTGACAAAGCATGCCTTTGACACGGTCCCCCCACAACATCCGACCCACCAAGTTGGAGAGGTACGGATTTGATGGGTGGACCATTCAATGGATAAGGAATTGTCTGCATGGCCTCATCCAGAGGGTAGTGGTCAATGGCTAACAGTCCAGATGGAGAGCAGTGACAAGTGGTGTCCCTCAGGGGTCCGTACTGGGGTCTATCTTGTTTAACGTTTTTATCAATGATATAGACAGCGGGATTGAGTGCATCATCAGCAAGTTCACAGATGACACCAAGCTGAGTGGTGCTGTCGATACACCAGAGGGACCAGATGTCATCCAGAGGCACCTGGACAAGCTGGAGAGGTGGGCCCAGGTGAGCCTCATGAGGTTCAACAAGTGCATGCGCAAGGTCCTGCACCTGGGCCAGAACAATCCCCACTGTCAATAGAAGCTGGGGGAGGAAGTGATAGAGAGCAGCCCTGCAGAAAAGGACTTGGGGGTGCTGGTAGACAAGAAGCTGGACATGAGCAGTGTGTGCCTGTAGCCCTGAAGGCAAATCACATCCTGGGCTGCAGCAAAAGAAGTGTGGCCAGCAGATCAAGAGAGGTGATTCTACCAC
>JANHFX010004692.1:17743-56317 GCA_027560015.1 Chloroceryle amazona
GGGGAGACCTAATAGCCTCCTTCCAGTACCTGAAGGGAGCTTACAAAAAGACTGGAGAGGGACAGTTTACAAAGGCCTGGAGTGAAAGGATGAAGGGTAATGATTTTAAATTAGAAAAGAGTGGATTTAGATTAGATATAAGGAGGAAGGTCTTTACCACGAGGGTGGTGGAGCACTGAAATAGGTTGCCCAGGGAGGTGGTTGAGGCCCCATCCCTGGAGACATTCAATTTGGGGCTTGACAAGGCTCTGAGCAACCTGCTCTAGTTGAAGACGTCCCTGCTCTCAGCAGGGGGTTTGGACTAGATGACCTCTAGAGGTCCCTTCCAACCCAGACATTTCTATGTTTCTATGTCACGTATAGGTCAGGTCAAAATGAAATTGCGGAGTAGCTGAAGTCCTGGGAAACTACCCACAGATTGTAAAGGACCAGGGTTTCAGCCTAGAGGTTAAATTTGTACAACATTTTATGATGCATTACAAAATCATATGGCATGTTTTGTGTTGCAAAATGGAACATAGTATAGAAACCATCAAGCCAGCAGAAAGCTACTTAGGTACTTGTTTCTATCCCTGGCTGATACAACAGTAACACAGCTGTACTGCTATCAGTACAGGAGACAGGGTTATAGTGTATACCACAAAGGCTGCATTCTTTCATGTATATGTCTTACTGAATAAATCCATTGAGTCACTTGGCTAAATGATTCTAGAATACTTTACAATTGCATTAGGGCTACTCTCTCTTGTCCCTGTTACTGAAGTCTTTCATGGGGGTTAAATGTTACCAGAGAAATGCAGAGTCTAAAAAGCCCTGTTTCTATTCCACGTACAGGTACATTTGGGGGAAGTCTACACAGTGCATCTTTAATCTGATGCAAAAGTAACAGAGGGGATAGGTCCAGATCTGTGTCTATGATTTAATGATATTTAATCCATGACAAACATGTTCTTCATAACCAGACCTGTCTAAAAAGCCCTCATAGATAGTGTATAGAATATCTGTAACTGCTACTGTTCATATTATGGAATGTATTCTGTTCAATGAAGAAAGATATCCACTTAATAACAAGACTGGTCTGTCCTTTCATGAGCAGTAGTATGTTTTCTGTGATAGCAGTCAATACCGGTTTTAACAACAGCTTTAAAAAAATACAAGAACTCTACTCAATTTGGAAAGCTACTTTCTCAATCACAGTATAGAGATGAAATGAGTAACAGACAGATACCCATGAATAATTAATGATCATCATTGGTGAACTACCCCCTTACCTAGATCCTACCCCAATCATCAGGAAAACATATCTTTTAAAGTTGCTATTAAATAACCGATGCAGTACCCAGCAGCTGCCATTTCATTTCCTGTGCCCCTATCTGTTCATAGTAACAGCTGCAAGAAGATTTTAGTTCTTTCTTTTCATATTGAAAACTACATTATCAATAACTCAGAATCATAGAATAGAATTATAGAATATCTCAAGCTGAAAGGAACCCATAAGTTTCATTGAGTCCTACTCCTTGCTCCTCACAAGACTAACTGAAACTAAACCTTATGACTAAGAACATTGTCCAGATTCTCCTTAAACTCTGATAGGCTTGGTGCTATAGCCACTTCGCTGAGGAGCCTGCCCCAGTGGCTGACCACCCTCTCAGTAAAGAACCTTTTCCTAATGTCCAGTCTGAACATCCCCTGATGCAGTTCATTCCATTTCCTTGTATCCTACTGCTGCTCACCAGAGAAAGATCAGCACCTGTCCCTCTGCTGTCCCTCTTGAGAAAGCTGTAGACTGAAATGAGGTCACCCCTCCTTCCCTTCTCCAAGCTGAACAAAATGACCTCAGCCATGCCTTTTAAGTCTTGACCTCAAAGCCTTTCACCATCTTGGTCACCTTCCTGTAGACACACTCTAATAGTTTGATGCCTTTCTCATATACTCTAATAGTTTGATGCCTTTCTCATATTTAAGTGCCCCAAACTGCATGGAGTGCTTAAGGTGGGGACACATCAGTACAGTGTAGAGTGGGATAATGACCTCCCTTGACCAGCTAGCTATGCTGTGCTTGTTGCACCCCAAGGATATGGTTGGCCCTTTTGCTGCCAGGACACACTGTTGATTAATGTTTAGCTTGCCATCAACCCAAACCCCAAGATCCCTTTCCATAGGGTTGTTCTCCAATATTTCATCCCCCAGTTTGTATGTATAATTGGAATTACCCCAGGTGGAGACTCTGGCACATACTCCTGTTAATTTCATAAGGCTGGGGATTGCCCATCCGTATGACTTGTTTTATGTTACAGTGTTCCAGTGAAGGGACTACTTCTCATAGTGACAGGTTCTGTTTCCAAAAGGAGTGGAAAACTATACTTGCACAGATAAAGACAAACAATAAAATAATCCATACATCTGTAGGGTTTGCTGACTAAATCCCTGTACCTTCTATGGCCAAACATGTTTCATGGCAAATCTGCTAGAATAAATTCAGAAACAATCCTTTACATAGTTGTTTTCACCCTGAAGAGTAGGCAGGAAAGTAACCTCACCAGGCACATATGAAAAATTACCAACTGGTTTGATAGTGAACTGGATCTTCTTTACTTTGATCCATTTTTATGTATCATATGGTTATAAATCAGAGATCAGGGAAATACATTCTATATATGTATGAATATATACGTGCGTACGTATGTGTGGGTGCATGTGCTTTAATAATTCAAAGTCCCTACTCTATTTCATCAACACATGAGAAAGAATAAAAGCATAAATGGAAAAGAAAAAGCACTGTATCAAGCTTTGATTAATTAATTTAATAGTGCAGGAATGATATTCCTGAAGTAAATCACAACAAACTGTGATTTGGATAGAGGTCATATGTATACCTAAAAACAATGTAAAGCCAAGGTCATTATATATGAAATTTCTCAAAAATAAACTCTTGGGCTTTAGTGTATTTATTTACTGACCCTGAAATGTCAGCTTGACACTGATACTAATGTAGCACACTTGTCTCTGGAGTTTATCCCACTATGCAAAGGTGGCACTTACTATGAAAATCTTTCTGATGTGCTCCAAGTGCATTCTAGAAACCATCTGCATATGTTATTTTATTGCTAGGTCTCATAAATCAATATGATGTAGAAACATCTATAATTTCATATTGTATTAGAAATGGAATAACCACAGTGCTACACATCTGAGGTCCTAATGACACTAGTGGCACAGTACTTACATTTTAAATATTTTATTGAACAACTTGAGATTATTTCATTTATAAAACCCCCAGACTGTTTCTTCACAAAGCCCTGATGCTCTGACCTAGTAAAGCTCAGGCTGCTGAAGGCAGAGGAGGAGTCCTATTTGCACTTGCTAAGGGATAATAGAAAAAAACATCAGTGGAAACTAGAAACCTGAATGCAAGTAGCAGCATATAATCAATAGAGTTAATAATAAGCAATGACATTTTTAAATATGTGAACATGATGCTGCAAAATAACTTCCATTAAATGTACAAGGGGCCAACAAGGAGAAAGAGGGAACACTAATCATAAGCATAAGCATACATCAGCCATCTAACAACCAGTTCCTGTTTCTGGACTACGTTACTGCAGTATACTCAGTATACTGTGTTTCTTATTTTATTGAATATCTCACCTCTATCGCCATCCTACTCTGAGTCTGAAAAGGATATATGTCAGAAATTGTAAAAACAAGTCCTTAGGAATTTCTCCCTACCTTATCTCATTCAAAAACGTATTGTCAGATCTGAGGATATTGTAGAAGAAGTCTTATTGTCCATTTTTTTCTCGATATAATGTTAAATGGTGTGAATAACTTTGTGTATATACAAACTATTTATTGAAAATCCTATAATTTAAATTAGCTATTTGCTCAAGAAAACGTTCAATTATGTTTTGATACTTTTTTTTCTGACATAGTTTCCATTTTTACCTGAACAATGCTGAGGACTCAGTGTTTGGTTTTTCCATTTTCCTGTGAGTAAAGATAACTTCTGCAAATCTGTGCATTACTTTGAAGTAATTTAGATCACAGTATAAGAATGAAAAAAAGAGAGTATGTGACTGTAAAACTCAGGTATAAAACAACCTTATGTAAATACTTTTATCTTTGCCACACTAATCTTTTGTTTACATTTTATAACTGTAAAACCAACATTCAAAAAAGAATTTTTTTCTCTAATGTAAATAGAAAATTGTTAGAAGAGGCTGTTGTAAAACTGAAAAACGACTACAAAATAGAGGCATATTCTTATAGAGAGGCACACAGGTGGTGTTTCCCAGGGCTCAGTATTTGGCCCTTTCCTCTTTAGTATCTTCATCAAGGAAGGGGATCAAGGGCACCCTCAGTAAATTTGCAGATGAAACCAAGTTAGGTGGGAGTATTGATCTGCTTGAGGATAGAGAAGCTCTACAGAGAGATCTGAACAGGCTGAGGCCAACAGTATGAGTTTCAACATGACCAAGTGCTGGGTCCTGCACTTGGGTCACAACAGCTCCTGAAGTAAATCACAGCAAACTGTGCTTTGTACAGAGGTGGAAGTACTGGTCGACAGCCATCTGAATGAGAGCAAACAGTGTGCCCAGGTGGCCAAGAAGACCAACAACATCCTGGCTTGTATTAGAAATAGTGTGTCCAGCAGGACTAGGGAAGTGATTGCACCTATTAATTCATCACTGCTGTGGCTGCACCTCAAACACTATGTTCCATTTTGGGCCTTTAGAGGAAGAATATTGAGGTGCTGGAGCATATCCAAAGAAGGGAAATGAAGGTGATTAGTTGTCTAGAGCACAAGTCTTAAAAGGAGAGCTGAGGGATCCAGGCTTGTTTAGCCTGGAGAAAAGGAGGCTGAGGGGAGATCTGCTTGCTCTCTACAACTACCTGAAAGGAGGCTGTAGCAAGATAGGTATCAGTCTCTCAAGTAACAAATGATAGCACAAGAGAAAATTACCTCAGCTGGTGCCATGGGGGGTTTAGGTTGGATGTTAGGGAAAATTTCTGTGCGGACATGGTTGTAAAGAACTAGAACAGGCTGCTCAGGGAACTAGTAGAATTACCATCCCAGGAGTGATTTAGAAGATGTCTAGTTGTGGTGATGAGGGACATGGTTTAGTGGTGACTTGGCAGTGCTAGGTTAATGGTTGGACTTGATGACCTTAGAAGTCTCTTCCACCCAAAACAATTCTATGATTCCATGATTCTTGAAAATTAAGGCATTTTGAAGATGCTCAATTTTATGTTTTTCTTTCTTAGGGATATTTACTTATGGGTTTGATATTGATTTATATTTCTGCCTTTGAAATCTTAGTATTTAAGAATCACAGTGAGCATGATTCCTGAAGTTTTGAAGCTGAAATTGAACTGAGATTAAAAAATAAAATAAAATTAATTAAGTGTTTCTTAAGTAAATTATGTCTAGTAGCTATATTCTGTTCACCACTCACCTGAATTAACTTTGCTTTAATAGTATCTTTCTTTTTGATGCTTCAGTGATGCTAACATCTTTTTACTATCTACTTTATTATGTAAGAATAGTAAGAAATTTATGTCACAAAAAAATTTAAAATAATCCTTTCATTTATATAGAGGTAGAGGAAATGCTTATTTACATGGGAGAGGAATGTAAAATATCTTCTGAGGAACATTCCTCAGTTTGATCATACCTAGATGCTGTCATGATATCTTTGCAAGATAAAATATTTTAATATTTTTTAATATTTTAATGGAGTTCCGTGATAGGAAAGTATATTTCTATATCTGAGTCACACATTTTCTAGATGAGCTGTTCAGACAACATGACATGTCCATGGATGGCAATATCAAGCACCTTGCTAAAGGTTTAATTTGAAGAGTCTCTTAAGTTTTATTAAGTCCGGCACTGTGCTTTAGAATGCCTGTCACCATTTCATTTTATTTGAGGGTACCTGGCAAAATAAGGCTTCCTAATTTATTTGAAGAAGCATGTTTTATGAACAGAGAAAGCTAAGGGATAGAAAATTTGTGTTGATTACCATGGAAATTCAAGATACATTTTCCATCTCACTGAAACGAACTATCAAGACTTGCAAGCAATACAGAAATCAGTATCTGTATTTTTGCACTTCAAACTAACTTGAGCTGGATAAAGAGATCTGACGTTTCTCATCTTGTCTGCTATGAGAGAGCCCTCTATGTCAGAAATCTGTGTAATTCGTATCATATGGGTTTGCAAACTGAAAGTTACTACAATGTCTTAATGGATTTAGAAAGCTACATTATCAGAGGCATTCCTCAATATAAGTCCTGTGGGAAGATGTGGTATTAGACAAATTTTACATAATTTCTTAGCAAAAATATGCATTGATTTCAGTGCAATTCAATACATTTAGTGAAATTCATTTGAACCTTCACCTAATACAGGAATTAAAAATAAATAAATTTAAAGAACCCACACATATATTAAAAAGGTTAATTTACATCTAAGAGCACTGGTAAAGATCTTTTCAAAGAAATTCTAAAATGTCTTAAACGTGTATACTGCTCATATTTCATGGTACGTGTAGGATAGAAAACACATATTGCATTGAAATATGAGCACCATGGCCATAAGAATATAATAAAGTGAGCTCAGGAAGTTTTTATTGTGTTATATTTTATATTTTATTTTACTGTGTTTTCCTGGACTATAAATGAGTTATAAAGGTGCTAATTGCATGAATCTGAGGATGGGAAAGTATGAGGGAGACAAGATATTATTACCTTCTTCATCTAGATTAAGTATGGTCTTGTTAATCCTGCCAACAGAAATGAGCCTATACATGATTCAGCAGAAATTCCTAATAGTAGTACAACCAAAAGGGAGGCATCAGTCAAAGGAATCAGAATGAGATGGATGGAAATCCAAAAATTGACTTCTTGCCTGAAACTGTTAAAGCTTCAAAATAAGTCAGCTTGTAATACCCTTTTGAATCCTTGTGGCTTATTCACCTTGTGGCAATTAAACAGATTTAAAAATAGGTTTTCTGCAATTAATATAGTATTGCTTACCTGTCCATTCCTTGTTTGCAGCAGAATTCCAGAAGTCTTCTATACATTATATATTTACTCTGTATGTAGAATGTTGCCAAATGCACACCTGGCTATCTTATAAATGACATGTCTCACTGCAATAGTATCAGAAAAGTCTTGAATTAGGAAGTTTTTCAATTGTTTAAGAATATTGGAAAAGAGGTAAGAGGACAAAATGGCTAGTTACATATCAACAAAATGTAGAAAGCATATTCTTCCCCACTGCCACTTGGAGCATGATGTATAACCATAATACTATAACCATGTAACCATATATGCCTATATCCATAATCATAAGGTTATATACCATGAATACATCAGAACTTCCTTTATATTAGCTAATTTTAACGTGGTTCTCTGTAGAAGAAATGCTCCTGAACCACAGAAATTTAAAAGAAGGAATACCTGAATGATGTGTACTTTATACAACAATAAATGATATTACCAGTTCAATGATTAATATGATCACAGTAATTGCTAAAGCTATGAATTTAATAAAGGTCAGATCCAATAAAGAGCTTAGTAATATAGGGTTAGATATATCAATTTGTAAATTGTAGGTGATAGGCTTTTGAGTGTCTGCTTAAACACAAATATATTTTATACTAAGACTCAATGGATGAAAATAGGCATAAAAATAGACCATAGACATCTGTTCTCATAGTTAAGAAATGTATACATTGTCCTGGTTTGAGTGAGAACAGAACTAATGCTGTTCAGCGATTTTACTTTTCAGCTCCGGCTCTTCTAACTGCACTTTCTGAAATTAGCAGTGTTTTTTCACAGTGTCTGCTTCTAGCGGTGATAACACCCTATGTTTAGAATTAGTACCAAGGATTAGTGTGCAGATCAAGACCACTGCTGGATCTTTCTGCACCCTCATTGGAGGGTGCAGAAAGTAAAAGACTGCATCTGCAGGGAGGAGCAGCCAG
The DNA here is from genome assembly GCA_027560015.1 of Chloroceryle amazona. Classification (NCBI taxonomy): domain Eukaryota; kingdom Metazoa; phylum Chordata; class Aves; order Coraciiformes; family Cerylidae; genus Chloroceryle; species Chloroceryle amazona. Next base: position 25,735 of record JANHFX010004692.1, read on the forward strand.
GACAGGTGACCTAAAACTGACCAACGAAGTATTCCAGCCCATATACATCATATTTGTTATAAAGATGAGGAATCAGAAGGGTCTCACCCTCTTTGACGGCTTTTGCTCGGCTTGGCTTGAGTCATCTTCCCATTTTCTTCCCAGTGCCTGCTCCACAGCACCAGTGGTGATAGTGACATAATTGCCATCAAGGGGGTTGGGTTCAATACTAGTTTTGCATATATTCTATTTTCATTATTATTATTTTAATTTTCATTAAAGCTTCTTGTAGTTTCCTTTTCTAATCTCTAGCTCTCTCCCTTATTCCCCTTCTCTTCCCCTTTGGGGAGGAAGCGGGGGTTAACAGAGAGCATCTCTTTTAGGTCTGAGGGGCTGCCTTGACCCTAAACTGTGACACACATTAGGTATCAAAGTCAGGTTCCATATACACGTGCCTTAAAGAAGAATTCAAGAATCCCAGAGAACTAATTGGAATGACACCTAGCAAATTTTGACAACAAATACTTTCAAGTAAAATCTCAGAGGGGATTCTCTAGATCACAATTTCCAGCATTAAACCTCAAGCTCACTCATATCCTCCTTCTTGGATCTGGCCCTACAGTTCCATCTACCCAAATATAATAAAGGGAAATGGAGACATTGGCCTTACAGCAAAGGTAGTGCAGAATAAAATAGTGGTATTTTAGCTAACACCAGTCTTTTACAGAGGGCCCCTTACTACTAAGCCTAGTAGATACAGAACTATAATAATCCTTAGTAGAAAAATGCTTCTTATCCATAAAGAGTCCAGTAATAGCATTACAATCTATAGTGCCTTTGATCATTATTGTAAAACACTGCAGTATCTATTCATAAAGGCTACTGCTCGATTTACCACTCTGTAATACCAGTTTTTATGCCTCTATACCAACACTAAGGGTTTTCCTTTTCAATTAATTTAGTACTTATAGCAGGTGCCAGGTTGCAGAATCCAAGGCTTGCTACTCCGTCACAGAAGTAATTTCTCAAAGTCTATAGGTTTCCCCACTGCTTAGCAGCTGACCTTGCCCTTTGGTCTTTATATGCTATTGATGTAATTCAGGCTGCCTAGGACACAAACATGAAGCACTGAGGAGTCAAACTAGAAAGCCCATATCTCTGCCCCTGGAAAGCTTTTTACACTGGCCTATCAATTTTCTTAATAGCAATAAGAATGACAGCCACAGTAAAAATTTAAATATATCTTAGCAACAGAAACCAGAAGCCATGGATATATAGTTTTAAGACAAAAAAAATGAACCATCAAGCACTTACCTACTCACCTTGTATCTTGGGCCATCTTTAACAGGCTGACATTAGACAGCTCTCTGGAAATGTATTCCATGGTCTATTAGATACACCTTTGGATGCATGAAATGGGGACACAATCTGGAATTCAACCTTCCAATTCCTATGCAGGTAGTCCCATCAGAATCTGTCATAGAGACATTGGGTTCTATCAGAAGTAAAGCATCTGACATCAGGTTAGGGAGAAATGATGGGCTGCTAAATGAGCAGAGGGGACAAACCCCTTTTTTATTTGATCTGTATACCAAAACAGCAGCCACTGAGCAAAAGGACCAGATCACCCTCTCCAGAATACTAGTGTCAACTGAGAACCAGTATTTCTCTTTACTGACCTGGACTCTGTGTGTGTGTTTGTATGTGTGTGGGTGAAGTCAGAAGAAAGTGATTTTGAAGGGATAGTGACTTAGTTATGCTTCTAAGCTACATGAATACATCTTGTTACTTCAAACATGAGAAAGAAGAAGTAGGAAACACGAGACCATTTTATCCTTTCTTGATCTCTAGTGACATCAAAATATACAAATGAGACACTATTTAGAGGTTTGAAAGCTATTTACAAACTTAAGATATTAATCTAGACAAGCTGGAGATGTGGGACCAGGTGAACCTCATGAGATGCAACAAGAGCAATTATAGGGTCCTGCACCTGGGCAGGAACAATCCCCACTATCAACACAAGCTTGGGGAAGAGGGAATAGAGAACAGCCCTGCAGAAAAGGACTTGGGGGTGTTGGTAGACAAGAATCTGGACATGAGCAGACAGTGTGTGCTTGCAGCCCAGAAAGCCAGTCGCATCCTGGGCTGCATCAACAGAATTATGACTAGAAGATCAAGAGAGGTGAGTCTGCCACTCTGCTCTGGTGAGACCTCACCTGGAACACTGTGTCCAGCTCTGCAGCCCTCAGCACAGGAAGGACATGGACCTGATAGAGCGGGTCCAGAGCAGGGCCACAAGGATGATCAGGGGGCTGGAACACCTTTCCTATGAGGACAGGCTGAGAGAGCTGGGATTGATCCAGCTTCCTCTGGATCCTGTCAGTTACTCATGTACTCTTCATTCTCCACCCGAACAGTATCATATCTGTTAAGCAGGGGTACTTCAGTGGAAGGAAGGTTCTTCCCTCTGCCCCAAGCAGAGACAAGGGTCCAGCCTCCTTCCTCTCATGGGTTAGTTATTTCAGTCAGCCTGAGGTTCAATTCAAGCTTAATTTCCCCTCGCATAGCCCTAAGGCAGAGCTGTTACTCAGCCTGGGACAGCGAGCAATATCAGTATCAATCTCCCACTCACATTCCAGGATGCTGTGCTGCTTGTTGGGCTCCTCTTGTACCATAGCTCCTTGTTTGAAGAGTCATTCTGCCTGTACACACCAGCAGCTATGACATCCACCACTGCCTTCAGGTACAGGGTCTTTCAGGTTCTGTGCATGTAAGTGGCATATTTTTTTTCAGTTTTTGAACTAGTTATATTCAGTAACCAGAGAAGAAAATTTCATCTGAGAAATCAAGAATAGTTTTCCAGCGTATTAAAAAACTCTATATGTGAAAAACCAAGATATTTTAGTTTTCAAGGTCTTCAAGGGCACAATGATCAGAAACAATCACTTCAGCACAGTAACTAAAGATAATAACCCTCTTTGTGTAATAACTTTGTTATTTTTAAGTGTATATATATATAGGTACTGTTTATCCTAAAAGGCAATTAAAACCAGAAAATTATAGAAAACAATTACTTAGTCTTTCTTTAGAGAAATTGCTAAATAGTAAAAAGAAAAAAAAAGTATTTTTTAAATCAAGTTTTTCAGGTTACTGGTTTAAATAATGATTAAAATTGTTCATTCAAGTCAGTGAATTTAAATCAAATTAATCTGTCCTACTTTAAAGTAATTATAAGATCGAGGATTCTTTGTTAAAAATGACATTAAATCGCATTAGTTAAAATGCTAGTTGCTCTATGACCCCCTTCTGAAAGTGTTTACCAGAAAGTCATCTTTAGAGAAATTATGTAGGTTTATATAAAAGAAGGCTTTTTGTTATGTTTTATTACTCCCCAAGGAGTTGCTTATTCATATATTGGAAGCTAATTGTTTGGTGGGTTTTTTTTATATACTTCATTTTTCTTTTATCAGAATCATATTCATACAGTTATCTTTTAACCTATGTCTTAAACCAAACATGAGCAGACCTATTGTCTCAGCAATGCACTCAGCAAAACTTAAAGACCTTCGGAATTTTAACAATGAAAAGTGATCAAGTAATCAATTGTTCATTTAATTAGATGTTTCCTAATTCAGGAAAAATTAATTAATACAATGCTGTATCTTCTTCCTACAGTGTACAGAGAGGGATGTGAACTTACAGCCAAGAGACTTCACTGATCAGGGCTTGAAATAGTTATAGACTTCACCAGTCTCATGTGAATGCAGTTTATGTACAAAACTTCTTCTAACCTGAGGGGATTCAGAAATAAGAGAAGTGGTGGGTCCAGAACTAGAATCAGTGTTTTCTTCGGGAGACAGAAAAGCTAAGATGTACTGAGAAGATACTTATGACATCTCTGGGTACCACAGCTTACATAATAATGACTGATTTACTAAAACTTTAAAGAGATGTGACAAGTTTCAGAGGTTATATAGAGGGCCTTTAGGTTTCATATAGCTTAGGTGGGTAACACAGTTTGCTTGGAATTATACTGTGTGTTAGGGACTGAAATTAAATTTATGAATAAAAACTGAACCAAAACTCATAAGACACTTAAGAATAGTGATCTAATGTAAAATCCAGTGATTTTCGTATTGGAAGGGGAACTAGAACATCAGATCAAGGGTTAAATGTTTTTTTTTCAAGTGTTTATGCCTATATGCCACTATCATAGGGGAAAAAAAAAAAAAAAAAAAAAAAAAAAACCTAAGTCCAATTCATACTTCCAAAGGGAAGAATATTTAATGAGACTGTGTTCTCATTAGACTTATTAGACTTATGAGAGTCTAGTTTGCAAACACTTCTTTCTCATTTTCAGATTAAGAAGCCCAAATGAAGTCTTAGATGCCATTCCCAAGAAAAGGGAAAAATAAACCAAAACAAAAATATTGGACTGCTCATGTTCTTCCCCCTACTTTCCCATACTTTCAATAATAGTTCAGTTTACATTTCTAACTAGACTGCCATTCCTTATGAAATAACTGATGGAACTGTAGGAAATAATTTTACACTATCACTGAGTAGCAATTTTTATAATTTCTATGAGCATGACCCAGAACAAAAATCAATTCCAAATCTTACCCTTTGACTTGTCCTTTAAGATCTCTCCAAAATTCTATCATGTGAATGTGATTTTAATTGGAAAAATAAATTCCTCAGACTAGACTACTTTTCTATGAAGACCAGTATGGAACTATAGAAAACAAAGATTTTGATTGCTTCATCTATCTGCATAGTAGTTGGTCAAATACCCAAGTAGAACGAGACTTAAAAGAGTGAATTGCTGAGGTAACACAAATAATTTATTCCCTAAGTAATTACTTTAAAAAAAAACAACAAACAAAAAGACCAAACAAAAAAACAAAACCAAACCCAAACAAGCAAGAAAACCCAACAATTTAAAACAAACAAACAAACAAACAAACCCACAAAAACCAATGCTATTCTTGATGTAAGACTAAGTAACATATATCTGCCGATGATTTAAGGAATATGATAACAGCATGGACAATAGTATGTCTACATCCAACATCTTCGGGAAAGAGGCTGCCTAATTGTAGACTTTATGAAAGGGTTACAAAACATCAAGAAACCTATCAAGAATACCTTTACATCAAAGGAGAAGAAATTTAAACCTGTGAAATATATTTAAAAACTGCACCATGCAGTCACAGGCATGTAGGGGTCACAGGCATGTAGGGGTTTCTATATAAAATAGATATGGGAGCATCAAGAAAAGCATAATAAAGTTGTGTAGAAAACCAGTTCACTGAAGCAGAAGACAGTAATTGGAAGAGAAGAGAGCATTATACATCAGGAGAACAATTTGTCTTTGAATGTTTTTTTACCATAATATTACTTACATATCCACCTTGTACCAATCTATTTCAGACATTAAAAAGTCAATACAAGAATAGATGAGTGCATCAAAACAGACTATTCTGAACAAAACTATACATTGATGAGCAAGTATTCACAGAAATCAAAGGCTATAATATTAGAAGTAAGAATAAAATTATCAAACATAATAAAAATATACATTTAATATATAGTTTTATGAATGTAACCTAAACTGATATAATTAACTCTTAAAATAATTGATGGGTATCGCATGATAGGGTTGAGCAAATTTAAATAAATGAAATCCATTCTGATTTAGTTGAAATAATTCAACTTTTGCGTGGCCAAAATCTGTTCCATGGATTAGGAAAATATTAACATTGTTCTAGTTTTAAAATACACTAGGATGGTAAAAGGCATGAAAATCAGCCTGCTTTTCTTTAGCATCTGGAAAATTGTCTGTAATTTGCAGTGAAAGAGGAAATGAAAAAGTTAAATACAAAGAAAATTAAGCCTGCTTCTTGACTCTGTGAGATACTTTGTTTGAAGAAAAATAAATTCATGTAATTTCAAGGGAAAGGGGAAAGAGGGAAAGGAAAGGGAAAGAAAAGGAAAGGAAAGGAAAGGAAAGGAAAGGAAAGGAAAGGAAAGGAAAGGAAAGGAAAGGAAAGGAAAGGAAAGGAGAAAGAAAAAGAGAAAAGAAATAAAAAAAATAAGACTGTGCCATAACTGATTTGTAAGAAGATGGTAGTTTGAGGTTATTTCAGACTGAATAGCTTCAGAGAGACTTAAAGCCAGGTTATTAGCAAATGAATTTTGCTAATCATGAATTGCTTAGTACAGTGTTTACCAATGGAAACATGTTTTTCCCAGAACATTTCAAGACTATCCTTGGGAGTAACTCTACCAAAAACTGTCATGGTGATTGACTGTTGTAAGACAGATGAGACCTAAAGGTTACAAACTTGAAGACCAATGTGAATGTACTATAATCGCTATGTTTAGAACCTGTGTTGTGACAAAAATATTAAGAAAATCATTGAGCAATGAGTGCTGTGTTCATCACTTTGAACTATTGATTGCAAATAATTTAAAATATGCTGGGTTTAAGATGTATGAGCTTTTTTTTTTTGTAGCAGAAATTCAAACATCAGCCAGGTCAAAAGACTCATCCAGAAAATAAAAATAAAATGAATGCAAACTGTATGGATGAACTAGGAGAGAACAAACTACTGAGCACCGGAGAAGAGAACTTTCAGAAAAAAAAAAAATGTTTGTGCAATGGTAGATAACATTTCTTGATTCTTAACTGGAACAAGCTGCCCAGGGAAGTGATTGACTTGCTATCCCTAGATGTATTTAATGGCTGTCTAGATGTGGTGCTTAAGGATATGGTGTAGTAGTGGCACTGGTAGAGTTAGATAATGATTGGACTTGATGATCTTAAGGGTTTTTTCCAACCACAGCTATTCTGTGATATTCCCTGTGAATATGCCAGTGTTCCATTCAGCTGGTCTTTATCAAAGGGATTCAGTTCATATCTTTTTTTTTGAAGATTTACTTCCAGGGATTGCAGAAATGGAGTATGTGGGTGTGTAATTTTGGAAGCAAGAGGAGTTTAATTGTATGAATTCATTATAATTGAACTTAAATTCTTGAAATCAAGAATCATACATAATATGCTGAAAATGCAGGAATAAATAAAAAATAATATGTACAGAAAAAAAAATATTGTAAAGGGCTGAAAATGTTTTATTCTAGGTCACTTTTAAAGTTACATGTTATCCACTCATTTAAGTAGGTATTTTTTCAAACAGTAACCTTTTTTTATGTATTTAATAAATTTCAGCTGTGGGAAAGGGTTCTACTCAAAAGTTTCCATAAATATAAATAAAATAACAAAGTAACAATTTAATGGGAAAACATAAAACCAAGAAAGATTGAGAGAAATTATTTATCTAGGAGGAATATATCTGAAAGGGACCCTGTATAAACAATATCAGTGAGAGAATCACACCCTTCAGTGGAAATACAGCAAAGTATTTTGTACCGATCAACATTGGTCTTATTGTGTAATTCCCAGAATTTAGATATAATACCTTCTGACTAGGTGGTGGCACAGAACAATGGACAAATCAGAAATAAAATAAAAATAACCATTGCATGACCACAATCATCTATGTATTTAACCTAGCCGATAGATAGATAGATAGATAATTCATATGTCCATTATGTTTAAATCTCTGACCTCAGGGAAAACAGAGGTCATTTTTACTGGATATATCATCCTATTGTTTGCTTAAGTGAGAAAGGTTATGCTTCGGTTCTTGGGGGGTTTTTTTGACATACACCTAAAATACTTTGTGAAGATAAAACCACCAAAGATATTTGCCTTCCAATCTGCACTATATTTCTGTTTTACTTAGTCTCTTCTAATTCTTTCACCAGATTTGTCTTATTAAAATATGACGATGCTTCAAAGTGACAAATCTTCTGAGTTCTTTCACAGATTGATAGTAAAATAACATAGTTCTGGATCTGCTCCATTTAGTGACATGGACTAGTCATCTGTTCAGACAGTAATTTCAGTGATAATAGTGGTGAACAAGTTTTGTTCTCTCGTAGAAATCTAGCATAGACTCAGATACTGATGAAACCTTTTCTCACTTTCAGAATAAAACAGACATGTCATTCTTATGTGAACCTTTTCCTGATGTCTGAAAAATGGATATTTCTCACTAAGTATGGATCTGAGAAAGCAAAACCCTTGAACTGTAAACACTGATTTAATTCTCTTTTCTATATAATGTAGTGCTCAACAGCTTGAGAAAGCTGCCTCTGAAAAGAGAGCAACTGTCCTACGCACCTGCTTCTGCTCCTAGACTTCTTTATTCTCACCTGTACATTGGATTTATGGCTTTCTCATTCATGAAATGAGAAATCTGAAACATCTGCCTTATTTTGAGGAACTAAATGGTAATTTTCCATGTTTATTTTGTTTTTAATATGTTTCACAGTTATCATTCCCTGTTTTATTTATGTAGAGGATGTGAGTCCCTGTTGTGTGTCCTATGAAGATCCTGTGCATATCCGTTATTCCTTAATAACATTCTCATGTGAATTGTGCTTACATCTACATTAAAAAATGAAAATCCATATTCAGATTTTTAAACTTGCCTTTTAAGTTATATTCAAATGCAGACAATAAAATGTAACAAATTAGAACATCCAGGGATATAAATCCAAACTTCACATTATGAATCAGATGTTATTGGCATACCAAGTTCAACTAAAGCTTACTATATCATGACAAATCTCCTGATATTTAGTTTCTTCAAACATAAACTACAGTTTTTGTTCTTAAGAAGAGCCTGAAACCATAGCTTATTTCAAAATGTTTTAGAAAAAAATGTCTCAAATATATTTTATTAGTATCTTGATTTCCAGGGGAAAATTTTTTGCCTAGTAGTACTGTTGTGCAAATGAAATACTGGAAACTGAGCTAATTCAAGCATAGTGTGCCTGTGATATTAACTCAAGATAGATAAATATGAGAGTAAGAGTAACCTGTGTCATTACATTTATAAAGTAAAAGTGTCCCATGAGTCTTCCCTTGGGATTTTTATGATAAAGTATTGAAATCATGCTTACTGTTGAGGGGAGACATGGAGATTGAAGATTAGCAGGAAGCTACATAGAAGACTATTGGCAGACTCCATCATTTTTGACACTGACCAAAAAGGATGTGAGCAGAGGCTGTCCTTTCTTTGGTAGCAATGACTTCCTGGACACTTTCAGTGGAGGGGAAAGAAATACAGGATGTTACCTTACCTTTTCCTGAGCTACACACAGAAGCAGCTATTTGTAACAGCTACGAAAAGGAAGAAAGAGTAATAAGCAAAAGTGTTGACCCTTTTTTCTCTTGTTTATTGCTCTTACTTGGTGAACTGCATGGTTTGGTTGAGCTTTTATCTGATTCAGTTGAGACATTTTAGACTAAAACTATGAGCTATGCTGTTTCACATTAGTTAGCAAAATTTTCCATCTTATGACAGCTGAAGGGTTAGTTCTCATCGATCCACATGATTTTGCCATTACACAGCAGGCTTTTCCCATCTTCTGATGTGAGGAAGTACAGAAGGGAAGAGGGAGAAGGTAGAAAACCCCTCTTCCTTATGCATATACCTTCAGGGAAATCATGCATTTTTAAGGAACCCTTCAACAGAGCCTTATGGAACATGGAAAATGAGCAGACCAAAAGAAATAAACACCCTCTCTTCCTAAATTGTAAGTTTATGTTGCCCATGATGAAAAGCTGCCAAGCATTATGTGCAAAGTAAAAAATAATGCTTCTGTGTGTAAAGAGAAATTTTCAGACAAAGCACAAGGCTGAAAAAGTAATTAAACTTTCCACTTGTTCCAACCTCGAGAAAATGCACAAGGATTATTGTCCTCTAAGTTAAAAATATAAGATAATGTGAACTAACAATGTATTATAATGCAACAAGATACAAAACGAGACATATCTTCCCCTTTAATAGCAAAACCTTTCAAACCATCATAAAATCTTTTTTTTTTTTTTTTTTTTTTTCCTTTTTGTCATGCAGCAGCTCAGGGTATTATTGTTTAACAACTTGTAATTTACACAACAAAATAAATGTTAGAAGCTATGTCAGTATCCCATATCTGATAATCAAATGTTTTTGCATCAAGTGAGATTATACAGCTGTGTGATTTGAATAACTAAATATATTTATTTATTTATATAAACATAACATAGATTGGGGGGGGATGAAAAGGACAACTGTAATGTCAGTGACTCAAAATAAAATTAGATCATTACCACTGTCTACTGTAGGAATAGATGAGGATGAAAACCACCAGTTCTGTCATAATGGTTTCATTAGGATATATATAGGGAGAGATGAAAGGAAAAGATCACTAACAGATTGCTAGTGAAACAGAAGGAGTGTGAAAGCAGCTGAATGTGGTATTACTTAGAAAAATGAAAGTAGAAATGTTACAGAAATTAGATTTAAACTAAATCTTTTTTTCTCTTTAAGGCAGGGCACAAGCAAAAGATAAAATACACATTTTGTCAATTCACCTTGGAGTCATTGATCTCTTTTAAGCATTGAGCCTAATGAGGCAAGCAAGATAAAATTGTAATGGGTCTTGCTTCTGTGTAATGTTGGGCTTGGATTATTGTGTAGAAGTAATTCATATTTTAATAGAAAATTCTTTCAAATAATGTCAGGTTTCAATTACAAATAAGATTATGAGTATTATTTTATAATGAAGAATTATTGAACTTCTTTAACTACAAATAAATATGCATCATGTCAACTCCACACACACCTTTTTTAAAGTAGCTACATATTATTTATGAATATAAATTCACTTGATTTGGAGGCCATGTTTTATATAGACAATAAAATGAAGCTGAAGACTTTTCTGTTTTCTAAGTAACTGCTTATAAGTTACTTCAGGATTCTGCAGAACTGTATGAGGTCCGTTTCAGCATTGTCTAAAATACCTTCATAATGATTTATAATTTTATATCATACATCTTTAATATGCATTCTGAAATCATCAATAATAGGACTTTCACATATAAAGTGAATGAGTCTATATATATTATAATGATAAATGCCAAAGTGTAATTTTTGCATACATTTGTTAACTAAATTTTATATAAAGTAAGCAGTGATGTTGTTTATATATTCTACAGTGTAATTAAGATGTCTCTTAAAAAGCAGACTAGAAAACACATAACTGAATGGGAGTTCTCCTAGAGAACAATCAGTAATAAGTGTTAGGTGCAGGGACGTTTCTGAGCTGCCCCTGCTTTCTGGAGATTATGCTACTTTTTGCACTAGGGACTGTGTTTTCCTTAAACAGGTGTCTAACCAAGCAGTATTTACTACTTGTAACCAGGCTTTTAAATAAAAGACAGGAATCAGTCACCAGTTTACAGGCTAAGTGTCAAGGTCTGTTCGCATACTTGACATTGCTTATTACTAGCTTCTGTACTAGTTTCTTTTTGAGTAGAGCCATAACAAACAAACAAACAAACAAAACTCCCACAAAACAACAAAAACAGAAAGTGAATTTTAAAACAATAACCAAATAACCAGTTAAGAACCAGTTGCAGCTGTGCACATCCATGACCCTCTTCAATAGAACTATGAATGTACCTGTTGGTTATTTGTAGATCTAACAGGGCCAGAGTTCAGACTCAGCCTTCTATTATTTACATCAAATGTCTTTATCCAAACCAGTGCCCAGTTACAGTCCAGGATGTAGTATCAGCTGGCACAGTTTCTAGCAGAAATTATGGACTGGATCATTGTCACGTGAAGGGAGAGAATTGAACACAATATGAACACAAAGCATGTAGTACTACTCTAGGACAAAACCAAACCCTTTTCATATCTGCATGCCAGAGTTCAAAATTCAATGTGTACAAAGAAAGAAGTTTCCTACATAAACCAAGTATTGCTAGTAAAAGTTTCCTTTTGTGTAGCCCCAGGCCTTATTCTTTTGAGGACATGTTAACTGGGATTAATAGTTATCGCATGATAATATCTCAGGGAACTTTTAAAGGCTTTTGTGCATATGTAGCTGTAGCTGCATGAATATTCACGTCCAGGATGCCATGCTGTACAATGCTGTATGAACACTGCTAACAATCTCAGTCCCCTTGATATTTCAGTAGCCTATTGTTTCATTTTCTTCAGTTATACTTCCCAAACTATTCCTCGGTGCCAATCAAAATTCTTTGGGAACCTTTAGCATTAACCTTGACAGACCTTTCTTTGGAAGTAGAAAATTAGAAGGTTTGTGTTTATCAGACTTACCTCATACCCACAAGACCTAGAATATTTGATTATTTTTAAGCAATAGAATAGAAAGACAGCTAGTTGTGGCACTGGGTGTACACAGACTCTCCAGACTCCGTTTGCACATCTTGTTTTCCACCTATATTTTCCCTGGCTGCTTTGTCGTTGTGTCAATTACTCACTAACAGAGTGATATGTGTGACATAAATCTAGAAATTTGTGCACTTCATTGATTTTATTATTGTAATGCCAAAATACAGGTATGAGAAAAACAGCAGCATGAAAGATGGATTTTCATGCTGTCATAACTGAAAGGGAAAAAGTCAGAAACACCTGCAAAAAAATTGCTTATCTTTTCAGATTAGTTTTGCTCATATGAATAGACAATTTTGTTCAATAACAAAGAAAATGTCTGTGACATATTTCTCATTTGACTTTATAGAGCCTGTAATTCCTTTATAATTTTACAGTTGATTAAGAGGCAAACAGACAAAACACACTTCCTGCTGAAGCTTTTCATTACATTAATTGTGCTGCTTTGTCTGATTGCTCAAAACTTACATACATACTTTCTATTAAAAGTAACTGGCTTCAGATTGTTATTATTACTCAAAATCTACACTGATTATGTGACAAATATGCAGCTCTATATACTGGGGCTTGTGAAAAGCTGATAACTTCTATAACTCAACAGCTGCTGAGTCTAGGTGATCAAGATATGTGATCCAAAGTGATTTTTATATGTTGGTAAAACTAAGAATTTAATTCATTTTTATCCAATACAGAGTGTCCTTTCAATCTGGCAGGGCTTTTGGGACTCAGGCTTTATGAAATTAAGAGAATTCTAATTTTCTTCACATATCTAAGTTGTCAAATGAGCAACACAACAGTGTCCTGGTATTTTTTACTTAACAAAGGCAACAAAATTAATGACCATGAGGGCATTTGCTTCAGCATATAGAAGTAACTTGAACAACAACATCTGTAGAACAGGGAGTCTGTATTTTGGCCAATAGTAGATATCAAGGCTTGGACATCATGCCTGAAATGTTATTATTAGATTGGAAAAACAGAGATTTACTGAACATGTTACAAATTTGTCTTCATTTTGCTACATGAACATATATTATACAGTGATGTGTAAGGGTTCTGATAAGGTTTGAAGTACTCTAAATAGTCAGACATAACTCCTTATCCAAATTGGGAGATTTGGCCAGAAGTGGCAGTGTCCTACCCAAGCCAAGAATTGCCCACAAAGTGTTTGAGCTCAGAATCCAACTAATCAAATAACATTTATATATCTCACAAACCAAGAACTATATAAACATGGATGTTAGAATTACAGTTTTACCATATTAATAACCAGTGGAAAATACCTCTTTCAGCAGTGCATGTAGAAATCAACAATGGTATCTATGAGCTACAAGGATGATTAAGGGACTTGAACATCTCCCCTGTGAAGAAAAAACGAGAGAACTCGGTCTGTTTAGTCTTGAGAGGAGAAGACTTAGAGGGAATCTTATTAATGTCTATAAATATCTAAACAGTGGGTGTCAAATGTAAGGAGCTAATCTCTTTTCTGTAGTGCCCAGTAATAGGACAAGGAATAACAGGTATAAACTTGAGCATAGAAGGTTCCACCTCAACATGAGGAGAAACTTCTTTACTGTAAGAGCGACAGAGCAGTGGAACAAGCTGCCTAGAGAGGTTGTGGAGTCTCCTTCTCTGGAGATTTTCAAAACCCACCTGGGTACAATCCTGTGTGGCATGGCCTAGGTGATCCTGCTTTGTCAGGGGCATTGGACTCAATGATCTCCAGAGGTCCCTTCCAACGCCTAACATTCTCTGATTCTATCTGGAACTCTAAAAACTAGACTACAATGAAGAGTTAGGAAATACTCTGATAAAAATCAATAATGCATACTGTTTTGTTGGAAAAGCGAGTATGTGTCTATAGTTTTGGAAGCATCCATGTGTTAGTTACTGTTGTAAGTTAGGATGTTAGTTAATAAAACCTGGGCATGACTACCACTTTGCCCTTTCTCAGTAAGAAGAAAGTCTACAGCAACATTTCCTGACTCGTGGTCATTTGCCAAATCATACTGCTTTGGGTTTAATGCATACTCCCAGCTGTTCTACACAGACATCAGCAGCAGTAACTAGGATTGCTTTCTTTCTTAGAATTCTGAGTCTGATACACCATGTCCAGATTTTCTTCACTGGATTACTGTAATATGCTTCAGTATTAGCTCAGAATCCATTTGGAAGATGTTTTTCTGAGGGGGAAAAAGGAAGAAGTTCAGTAATATTTTAGATAATATTTTTAAGGAAGTATAAACAAACCAATTTCCAATTTTCTGTCAATCTCCTCTTTCCAGGAGGAAGCAAAGGTACTGCCTCTGACTTCTAAGGCTCAAAATGGTTTAGAGGAAGGCACTCTGGAGAAGCTTTTTTCCAGTTCTACTATTAGTCAGGAAAGAATTCCAAATCCTACGACAAGAGCAAAAGGAATGCTGACACTTGATTTTCCATAATGTTCCTGTAACTCTTTACATTCTTGTTCAAGAATAATATAAATGTTTTGCCCTACTCAGGTATTTGCAAAGCCAGTCCCATTGAACTGATGCATGCAGAGAATCGAGATTTGCTGAGGAAAAGGCTTCTTTTGGGGACCTGAAACAACAGTTTTCATTGACAGCAGTTGTTTGCTTATTGTTTGTTGTATTTTGGCTAAAATGGGTTGCTGTTTTTGCTCTAAGTTTTGGAACTATGGCTTTTTTATTAACTGGTGGCAGTATGTTTGGTATCTTACGCAGATCTTGAAGGACCTTTTCTGCTCTGTAAATATAGAAATAATACTTGCTCATCCACATTATGCAATGCTCTGAGAAAATGCCCTTATCAGACTGAAGGGTAGAGGGTTCACACATGTGAACTGCAACTAAGAGAGTTCATTAAATTAAAGACTCCCTTGGCCCTGATATAACGTTCCAATTCACTTCCATGCTGTTCTCATGTTATAATTCTTAGATATATTAATTGTGAGGGAGGTGCTCCCTATAGACTATTGAAACTTCAATTTAGGACCTTAGTCAGGTAAATGTCTTGCAGATCTTCAAGTGAATTTTCCCAAGTAGTTTTCAAAAAAAAATGTTTCTCCCTCTGATATACAACAAATTCAGAAATATTTCTATATTATAATATGAAAATGGTGAGATATCTGATCTCTCAGTATACTAGTGTAATTTTGCTCACATTATACATGACAATATCCAAGTTAATTTTATTAATCAATAAATTATTTTCATTGACACCTGGAGATAAAGGCTTGTTCCTGAAAATAGAATTGTTCTTATCACCTTATACTTTGAATCTAATCACACATTAAGACCACGCCAAGCCTTTACTGAAAGGTCTGCTGATTATGAACACACTTGATGGTTTCATTATTTTACTAGCACCTCAAACAATTAAGATAGGAGACAAACACTAAACTCTAATCATCAGTCTTTTCAATTTCATTAAACACAAATAGAATAAACCCTGAAAGAATTTATGGGTGCAGTAAACATGTTACATATAATAAAGGAAAAATAGGGGGAAAAAAGGTAGGGGAAGGAAAGGAAAGAATAGAAAATAATGTTACAAGGGTATGACTTGCCATCTCAGTCAGATTAGCCCAGTATACTATTAGGGATGCTTGCCAGGCTCTGACACTTGGGAGATGTTTTCTGGTTTGACCTTCAATATGTAAACACCAATTCAAGTCAAGAAGATTTATTTAATTAATTATTCATTCATTTTTGTTATTGTTTCTTGCCCTTATCTCTGTCATTAGCACTGGATATTTCTACTATCTGTAACAACTCTGAAACTTGCTAAAATCTTGATTCTTAACTCTGTGGGATACTGGACAATCTGTACAGCAATTTACAGACATGTGAAAATGGTATTCTATCTTAAAATCCCAGAAGAATGAGTATAGAAAACTGGAGATGGATCAAAACTCTGCATCCTGTTTTTTTCTTTGTCTTTTCTTGATGTGTATCTTCTACAGTTGTGAGTATAGAGAAATGACTACAATTTCTAGTGAAATACACAAGTGATGCCTTGGCCAAACTAGTGAGTTCTTGAGATAGGCATAGACTTTGTTTCTCTCTCCATTCCCCCATACCACCTCCTCCAAAAAATAGTTCATCAAAAAAAATACAGTGGCTTATTCTGGATTCACATATGCCAACACTGCTGTGATGTAATTACAGAAACTTATATATTCTTAAATTACGTGGGTAACAGAGTAGTTACAGCCTCATACAAGGAAGCTCAAAACCATAGATGGAAAAAAAAAATCAATTTAATTATTTCCTAAAGAAATGATACAATGATTGTAATTTATTATTTGGACAATTATGTGATGTACCTTCTAAGTAATTATTTTTTTACTAAAAATGGTTCCTAGAAATGTGTGATGTTATAAAATTGATTCATTTACACACATATATATATGAGATACATGTATGTCGCAATTGTATTTTTTTCCCTGAATTTCAGACATTTTGGTTTATGCAAACTGCATTTTTTTTGTTAAAGTTAATTTATTTTTCTTTGTGTCTTAAAAATATGTCAAAATATATCTAAGGATTTTTTATTCCTAGAGGCTTTAACAATTAAAATCTAAAAAAAATATTTTTAGAAATGTTTGCTGATCTTTTCATGACACTCTTTTTCACTGCTCCTCTGTATATGATTTGGTGATGTAAAAATATAATGACCTTACAGTCTAAGTGACTTTTCCAAGCAGTGAAACTAGTCATTTCATGGGATGACTAAGTTCAAGATTCTATATCCTTGAAATTTGTTTCCAGGATGTTAACTGCAAAGCAAGTTATATATAGCAGTAAATGCATGCTTAATTTGTGCAGAAATCATGGTGTGATGAATACAATTAAGAGCCTCAGAGGGAATAATTATATTACTACATAAAGCTGGTGGATCTCAAATTGCTTGGTGCCTGGACTTTAAATTGGCCTGCATTCCTGTTGTGAAAGTCATTCACAGTAGTAACAAAACTGCAGTCAGAAATGGGGTAGTTTCAAAGTCATATATTTACTCATCTGCTGCAAATGAGAGAGCCTAGAAAATAGAAAAGTTAATTCCATTAAAAATATGTGCAATCAATTATGAAACTAAAGCATAATAAACAGTGTACATCAAAGTATTGTTTAATGTAACAACAAATCTTATAGAAATTATAAAATCTTATTGATTGCATTTTCTTTCATACATACACAAGTAGCATGATATAATTCTTACTTGCACTTTCTAGTATATTGGAGGTACTTCCAAGAAGTACTTATGTAAATGAAGATCTGTAATTGAATTGAAAAACACAACATAGGATAAGTCTAAAATTTGACAAGTAGACAATTGCCCCATCTTAGAGAGTCAGATTCTTATCCTAAATTTTGTTGTAACCAAGGTGAAGAATTATGGTACTGTCTTCTAACAACTTCACAGCCAAGCGCAATTACATGGGTTGACGTAAAGGCATATGACCTAAAGTATTATTCATAATAAAGACCTTATCACTGCACAGATAGTGGTATTAATTATGAAGCCTCTAGAAATAGTCTTACAGAAGGTTCATGTGACTCTGTGACCTATAACAGAAATTCCTGAGCACAGGATACATTAGCTGCTGCTGCTGAGGGATATAAATTTATTCAACTTCTTTCAGCATTTGGGAACCATTTTCTTATTCTTCTTTTTATGCTTGTCAAAAACACTACAGGAAACATGAAATTGTGCATGTTGCACTAGAAAAAAAAAAAAAAAAGAAGCAGCAAATAAATACTGACTGGTTCTAAGGTCAAGAGCTGTAAAATATTACCCAAGGAAGAAAACAAAATTACTGAGATATGAAACTGTGATTATCATGCGAAAATAAAGGCTATGGGCATTATTCCTGAATTGTGGTAAATTCTCTTTTCCCTCGGCACTATTTTATAAAATTCTTACTTGGAAACTTACTCTTGATACATTTTTATTTGTCCGAAAAATAGTAAAGATACAGTGTCTGCTTCATCAGGCACCCTCTTTATGTGAAAAGATACATGCATAATTTTAAGAAATATTGTTTTTACCCAATTATATAGAACACAGTAGTACTAATATTATTAGAATAAGTATTAGTAATCTAGAGGTAAAACTAGAGCCATAAAAGATATGGCTCAAGGTTTGTCTATCCTAATACATCATGATAATATTGGTGACATCATAATAACCATAAGAATAGAGTATAACTATTACCTATACAATGTTTTCATAATGGTGTCCACTGCCACTATCCTGAGTGCTTCCCACACAAAATCAGTAGTGAATGAGAAGCTGTTTAAGGGCTTCATGTTAGGATTTTTTCTTTATCAGGTCAAAATTGTGTTTTGTTTAGATTTCATGGTTCTGTAAAAGTTTTTTTCAAAGCATATGTTGTGGTAATGGAAAGCCTGTCTCAATTTTCCTAAACAGTTCTTTTAATACACTTAGAAATATATAGGCACCCCACTGAAAAAAAAATTATAATTGTATAATAAGGTGCCTTTTCTGTATGACAGTATTTTATTATTTCAGAAAAAAGAACTGTAATATGTATGCAGAATATGTATATTCTGCATATATATTATCATCATTATTATTATCATCATCATGCATATTATTATTATCATCATCATGCATACATATATATTATCATCATTAAGAGTGTTGATGCTATAGATAACAATTAATAGAACAAAAAAAAAAAGTTATGATTGAATATTTGCTGGTATATTGGGTCTGATTGAGCTGGAGTTAACTTTCCCCACAGCAGCCCTCCCAGTGCTGTGCTTTGCATTGAGAGCAAGACACACCCATGTTGTGGCTACTGCTGGGCAGGGCTCACACAGCACCAAGGTTGTTTTTCCAACATTCCCCCTGCAGTGGGATGGGATGGACAAGATCTTGGGAAGGGACATGACTGGGACAGCTGACCCAAACTGACCAAAGGTATATTCCATACCATATGATGTCAGATCAACAATAAAAGCTAGGAAAAGGAGAAGGAATCGGGCATATGCTTGTCCTCTGGAGCTACTGATACATGTCTGGAGCCCTGCATCCCAAAAAAGTGCCAGACATCACCTGATGATGGGAAGCAGAAAGTAAACCTTGGGGTTTACTTTAGGAATAAGGAAGAGAGACTAGTGATTAGAAAAGGAAACTTGAACACCTTTAATGATGATTAATAATAATAAAATAGAATATGTACAAATATATACAAAACCAGGCTGGAACCCACCCCCCCTGATGGTAATTACATTACGATCGCCACTGATGTTGTAGAGCAGGCACTGGGGGTCCCAGACCGGGCCCCGCAGCAGACGGGAGCTGTGCTCACATGGTTTACCTGGTTAACAGGGTATGTGCAGATTGCAGGATTTACACTGTTTACAGGTTTTGTATTAACTACAGGAATCATATCTTCATTTCCTCTACTCACGTTTTGACCTGAGCCCCATGTACTTGGACCAAAGGACTGCTCATAGTAGACTGGAGTAGCCTCTCTTTTCTTTGGTTTATCTTGTAAGAAGAGTACTTGTGCCTGTAGAGCAGAGGTAGATTTTTCATCCCATCTGATCATTTTCTCTCCAAAGGCACAGAGAAGAGACCACAGGGTACGTCGTGCCAGGTACTGCTCTTGTTTGGCTGGTTTGAAGAAGGGCATCTTCTGGTGGCTTCAACACGAGTCCACTCAGGGGAAGAATAGGATCTGTTCTCCTTCCATTTTATTTTTTCAATCAGTTTTTCAACTGATCTCTTGGTTTCCTTAGCCATCCTGTCCACACCTGATATGCAAGCCTGTAAAGGACCAGAGACAGTGATAAAGTGGCTTGGTGGGCACCTGGTAAAAGAAGAATTGGAAATTTCCAAGAAGAGGGTTTCTAATGTGAATTCAGCAGGCTTCATTGTCATGAAGAGTCACATTTAAAAGTTTACTTTCCCAAAAATTGGTTTCATATGGTGAAAAAAATAAGGGGAGAGGGAATGATAAAAATATATATTTAATTATTTCCATTGACTAAATTGCCAATAGTCTTAATATCTCCATTTTTTTATTACTACTTGTCCCAGTCCAACCTGAAGTCTAGGGTTTGAGTCATAGAAGGGATGTTCTGTACACCTACACATTTTCAGATTTTGAAGGGCTTTAGTTTAGCTATTATTCCTGGACATATATATTTTCCAATTTACTATAAAAGCAGGTTACAGAAATTAAATAGTGCCAAGGTCTTTCTTGTCAGTATTTGCACAAACTATGATCATTCCTAGTGCTTCCTTTCCTGTAATATGAAACTTGTGACTGAAAAGCAACATAAAATGTTAAGTTCTATTTGGTATCAGCCTATTTTATTCACATCTTTTTTATCTGCTTGTTCTCTGTGCTGGAGAAGATGGCCAATGCAACATATACCTTTATGCCTACAGGCTCATTCTCTCTCTTCCCACATCTTCACAAAGGAAAACATCTTCAAGCTACAGTCCTTAGAGAAAGATAAAGTTAGCATGTGCAGCATCCATTTAATCACTGTTTTAATCAACATCTTTACATGAATAAAACTTACATCCAATGGGACTGATAGGAAATATTGTAGAATATAATTTTCTGTTTACCTTCTCTTTGTAAATACATCTAGATGCCTTTGAATGATTTTTACTTTTTTTTAGGTGGCAAGTATCTGCTAGTGATATGTATTTTAATAAGCATTTTCTGCATTTCAGTGTAGGATAGTTCATGCCTTCTTTTCTGAAAGGTATTCACAGGGCCCAGATACTAAACCATAGAAATTTATTTTCCAGCAGTAGCATTTGTCTCATTGGCAGTCTCTACTTGCCGTTTTGTTGGCTTTACTGCAGATGTCTTTAGGCTGTGAAATTATTAGGTTACTGTTGTGATATCTTATTCACTAGAATCCCATGGCTTTTAGCTAACTCATGGTTTCTGGTCTTTTGCATTTCCAAAAAAAAATTCTAAATAATAAAAAAATTTCTTCCAATGATCCCTGCATGAGCTAAAAGCAATGAGGAAAATATCCAAGTGATTTCTCCAAGGGTAAGGTAAAATTAGTACTTTTCAGAATAACCTGGAAAAGAGATGAAAAAAAAAAGATAATAGCCAATAGATATTTTACTACTAGCTAATTCAGTTTTCTGACATACTACACTTTTTTTTGAAGAAATTGTTGATAAATTTCTTTATTTTCTCCTGAAACAAGATTCACTTTATTTAGAAGATGGAAGTTGGGATCTTCCTTATATCCTACTTCTAGAAACACCTTGTAAAATACATGAAGTATTAACACATAAGTGCTGGATGAAGCTCCCCCATCATGTATAATTTAAACATAAGAGAAACTATATAGAAAATTTTAGAACCGTATGCAATAGGTTTTGAGGATAGAAACAGTAGTGGACAAAAAATTATTATCTACATTAATTTTAAAGTAAATTGCCAGCCATGTAAGGATATGAACAGGGATTAGAGTTTTGTCCCAGTCTTCCTTCTGTATATACTGTCTTTCTTTAATGGCTCATTGGGCTCATATGGCTCTTTGAGGCTGAATTTCCAATGTACAGTCTTTTACGTGACTGGTTGTGATTCAATGATTTTATGAAAAATTCTTTGTTATTGTCTCAACTTCTGAGATGATATCATGCAATATACTTTCAAAATTATTATTGAAATGTCTACAGAGCAATGATGTTATAGTTTGTTTGCTTGCTTCTTTTTTTTTTTTGTGGTGTAAGAGGAGGTTTTTTCCTAACAGTGGTACAATTTTTTTTTTATTATTTTTTTTTTATCTTTAAGAACTTTTCACCTAGATCCTGTTTAGCCTATGAAAGTTTCAGTTGTTTTTTTTGGTAGAAGATACAAAATTCTGACATATGGAAAAGAGTCTTTCCATTCTTATTTATAAATACACATACAAACTGTAGATGATATATATATTTATTATTATTATTATTCTCATTAGCTTAATATTAGCTTTTATTTTGATCAAAGAAAGAATGTTTTCTGAATCTGGAAATTTGAAAATTCTGTGATTGTCAGACTGTATTTTGGGTCCAAATTTCCATCTGTCCATATATCTGTTAAATAATAATAGAAAATATGGAGCTAATATAAGTAAAGCAGATGGTAAAAGGTGCCTGCTGACCAAATAGGAGCAGTGGGACTCAACTGGGATGGGTCAACCCATCTGGAATAGATAATCTCAACTGCTGTTGCTCACCTCAATTGCTTTTGATTTTACTCTATGACATTTAATGCCAAGGAGCTGTACAGCTTTCTTTGAAACCTTTAACATAGTACTGTTGAGATGCTGAAATATTTGGTTTAGGTTTTTGTGTTGTTTATATATGTCACCCTCCTACTTAAGAAATTAATGTCGTTAAAGTTATTTTACTTTAAATTAAAGATGCATGCTTTTGTAAAGATACAAGACTATTACTTGATACACATCCAATTTGTCTTCTAATTTATGAAAGTATAATGGTATTGCATTATTGTTATAAAGTTAAGACTTTAATGGGACAGCTATGTTACTATTGAGTAGTGTTTCTTTTTTTTCTTTTACTATAATGCATGTCTTCAATGACTTGATTATGCTGTGTAACAATGAATTCACTAATTAGAGAGTTATTACAACATCTATAATGGGTAGGAATTCTAGCTTTGTATGTTACATTTTAAGATGCTTTCAAATACAAGACTGAAATAAAAAAAAAAAAAAAATAGACATCAAAAGTTACAGAAGGGTGTCTAATCTATGGGTACTTGATCTGGTTTACTTCCCAGGGTTTTTTCACCTGAGAATGTATATTACCATGTATACTAAGTACACAAAAGATGACTTGATGACTTCTCATTGTTTTGCATAGATATGAGGAGCTCATGACAAAGACCAAGAAAAATCATTTGGTTTGGTTTGAACAAGAAAACAATTTGTTACACATTTTTAACCTTGCCTCTGCTTTGAATTTCACGTGAGGATTAAAATTATATTCTCTCTTGGACCAAAAGCAGAAAAGACAATATGATTGAAAAAAAGAACCATATTGGAACCAAATGTTGACCATATTAGAGGTGATTTTTTTTTCTTCTTCTTTGCTTTACCTTTAATTAGAATTATCACTGAATTCTGGTTGTCAACAAACAAGTTTTCTTCAAGTAAAATAAGAATAATGCCTTCAACCAGAAACTGAATCTATGTGATATTCTACTTAGAATCTGGAGCTTTTAGTCTCAAAATTATTTGTAGAACTACTTCTTCCTTGGTTTATCTCACCATACACAGTAAAGATCTAAAAATTCATAATAACATTCTATGCACAAAATGACAAATAGATTTAAAATAAATTCTATATTAGATATAACATAGTACCATGAGAGCTAGACAGCAAAAGTTTAAGTTTCAAATTTTGTCCAGTCTTTACCATCACTAAAATCATTGTGAGACCTACTTAGTTAAGTGTTTAGAGTGCTTCACCCAGGACTACATTTCTGTGAACTCAAGACTGTCAGTTCAGGATACAGCATGAATATCACTGTCTGCATTATTTCTAGCTACTATTGAATTAACATTTAATGCAAAATGCATAAAAACTTCATTGCAAAAAAAAAAATAGATGATCAAGTCCTTCTTTACAGTTTAGTGACTGAAAATTAAGATAGTGATTCTTTGTCCTATTCTCTAATTGCAAAAGGAAAGATCACAGTTGTCTGACAAAAATATAGGATAAAACTGAAAAAGGCTGTCACAGCTACACTAACTGTGTGACCCTAGAGGAAAATGGATATCAGTAATCTGTTGGTAAAATACTGATTTAAAGATGCTTGGAGCTATGAACAGAGTATTATCTGGTATTATTTCACTCTTCTTGTGTTGAGGATAGTAGGACTTTACTAATGAAGAGCATAGAATCACATCAGCTATATTTCATGTCTTTATCAAATTACTTAAAGAAACAGCACCTTTTTTTTTTTTTTTTTTTCCACTTCAGAGGGAGAGGTGAAGAAAAACATGCCATTATGAGTAGAGTGAAGTTCACTTCCAGATTGTAGACATGAAAATTTAAATGCATACATTTAGATCTTCATATCTGAAAAAGGCGTTGAAACGTCTGTGGTACGTAACACATGAAAAGTTTTTGGACAACTATTTAGCACTTCTTGAAATAAACCTATACGTTTGATCTTCCCTAGGGTCCAATTTAGGAATAACATTAAGGTGTCTGGTGCCATTTGTGGCACCTGAAGCATCTGCACTAAGTAGGTAAACAGAGAGAATCTGAATAAAATCTCAGTCTAGTTTGGCATCAGATGGGTTAAATTATAATTGTTTGTCATGCAGAATAGGTGTGGTATATGCCAACTTTTTTCTTCCTATAAGCATGAGCTTATAGGAGTCCTTTCTATCAGTGATATACAGTCAAATGCTCAATTAATTACTAAGTACAATTACATCTAGTTAACTTAGCAGCTTTCAGATCTGTATGGCACCAAATTCTAGTAAGAATATGATAAAGTGTCAAAATCATTTTTAGTAAAATGTTTGGCTGTATCACCATTATATGCATTACAAAGTGATATTTGTCATTAAATATTTTCTGTAGGTATGAGCACTTGGAGCTACATTGCTGAAGGTTATCTGTGTACTTTTGATTTATTGAAATCTTTCATAATACTTAAGCAGTTTTGCAGGATGTTACAAATAGAATAAAAAAAAAAAAGAAGTAGAGAAGGTTATCCGTGGGCTCTAAGGTCTAGTTCTGTATTTGATGTACTCATCATAACTTCACTTAAGACCTTCAATTAACATGATTCGCATGCATTCTGAATTACGAAGTAAATTTTGCATGTGGTGGGGAATCTGTCTTTTTTATTTTTTTCTAATCTCATTCCACATGTAGCTTGAAACTCCAAAATCACATGCCATATATTACATCATAAGCCAAGAAAATAAATAATGAAAACCCCAAAACGTTGGGCACATCCTTTGTTTTCTGGGTGGTATTTTTGAAGGTGGGGGGATTGGTTGGTTTGTCTGTTTGGAGAAGAACCTAGATGTGATTCATACTGTTCTAAAATATCATTGTTTTATCAAATAACAGTAACCCTACACTGCTGTTTGCTGGAAGATGTTATTAAAACAGACATTACTCTAGTGAATTTCACAAGCATAGAAAATTAAGAGAGATGCTGATGCATCTTTTGGATCTGGCATGCAGTTTAGATTTACAGTCCTCTGATGTATGGGTTCCTCCCCCAAAACCCTTTTCCCTTTCCTTCTGGTTTTTGGTTGTTTTGGTTGTTGCTGTTGTTGTTTATTTCCCTACTGATATTATAATAACAAGCTATGAGTGATGTCTTGGATCCATGGTCCAAATCGAATTTCTCGTGTGCTTCACAAATGAGGTTGTTGCTTGAGACCTGGAATGGGCTACATAGAACAGTTCAGTTAATATATATCCTTGCAAATTTTATTAACAAAATTATTTTAACTTTTTCTCTCTCACTTCCTTCAAGCACTCTTCCTCAAAACAAAGCAGACATGAACAATTGAACTGAAAATAAAAGGTAAAAAACCCCAAACAAACATGGTCTCTTTCACTCTTTACATTATTTTTCCCGTGTAATTATAACTATGATGAATGTAAACAGTTCATCTGTAAGCTTCTGAAAAATAAAGTCTCTGTGTATATATTCTTAGTAAATTAATACTATGGGTCCTGGGATTTTCTTATTTCCAAATTAGACATCATTCAGACCTAACATATGTTTGCATTCTGAGCACCTGCAAAAATGTGTCATGCAGAGCCTCCTCAGAGAGAAAGAAAAAATAAATAAATTAGCTATTTCTAATAAGGAAGAAATTTGGTGACATATGAGAGCACTAAACTTTCTTATTTTCTTTCCCTCCTCCAATTTCTTACATAAAAGCGATTTAAGTGTTTACCTAAACACTGGAAATGCAAACAGTCCAAAGGCATAGTCTCAAAAGTGAACTGAAATAAACACTATATTATAAATTAATTTAGCACTTGCACAGATTTCAGTTCCTATATTTTCCACGTGTCTTTAGCTTTGTGCATTTTATACAGCAGGAAATCTGCCCCTAAAACTCAATAATCACCTAAGACAGACCATTCAAATGGTATATTCCCTAGAAACAACAAATCTCTGTAGGATTTCCCATTGTATACACACACGCATGTTTGAACATACTGTGAATTAGGTGCAAAAGGTAGATAAAATTGGGTGAAGCATAATACCACAAATCAGAATAATACTTTGTTATTTCAGTGAAGGTTCTCTTTTCACATTCTTTAATGAACCTTTCAGATATTGTTGATAATATGAAGAGGGATTTTATGGAAAGGATTTTTTTTCTGAAAGAAGCTTTTCTTGCAGTGTGTGGTTTTGGTTATATTAGCTGTTGGACCCTGGAACCCATGTCTGAAAACAAGAGAATCTTGGCAGTTTCTGGTGTTAAGCAGTAGGTGACACCTATTAAGTAATATAGAAATAAGTAGGTACCTAAAAGGGCTATATTCTTTTTTTCTTGTTTGTTCTTTAAGGTTCCGCCCTTATACAAGTATTTTATTAGTATGAAACCTTCTAACACCTTCTGTTACTCAGCAGCTGGTGCAATCCTCTGATCCCTGGAGTAGAGGTGCAAAAGAGGCAGTCATCCAGAATACAGATGCATTTCACTGAACCACAACTTTTTATCTCCAAGACTAATTATAAAAAAATGCTGTGTTCCTGAAAAAGGAATCTTTTATCAAGAAACTATTTTTAAAAATCGCCATTCTGTACAGTGTAGAAGAAAATTAGGCAACCAGTTTATCACAAAGAATGGTCCCTCAAAACAAGAACTCAGTGAAGAGACGATTCAATTTTCTACAGTCTAGTCTGAAAAGTGCAACCTAAAGCAAATACCTATAGGTAGTTAAGTATCTCTTTCAACGCTACCAACTAAAATGAGTACAAACATAATTCAAGAGTAGCAAGTGAAACTATTCTAGAATAGAAATCGCAGTAAAATGCCTATGCTTGGACAACAAAATCCCTTCCCTTACAGGGAAGTAGACTATAATGTGTGCTTAGAAATAGAGCCTTCGGGTAGGCATTCACATTCAAAGGCTTACATATAGATGGCTACAAACCTGAGCTCTCATTTTCTCACATTTACACTGTGGGGCTCAAATAATTTTTACAACAGTGGTTAATAATACCAGCTGAGATGCTCTAGGTGTTCCATCTGGCCTATGGCTACCATAGCAGACAGCAACTGACTCTTCTAGGTTGTGCATCAGATCTGTGAATGTTACTGATACTGATACTCTAGCGCATATCAACTGGCATAAGAGTCCTTTCTGCATGCCAATGAATTAAGCCAGATATTCATATGAGTTCACCTATACTCCACAGAAATAAATAGGCACTCTAGGGTACAATTCATCTCTTCTCAGTTAGACATCTAAATACATCAAACAAATTGTACTTCCATATTTCCTATTTCATTCCACTTAGAACATATTTTTATCACATTCCTCGGAGCTTCATAGCAGTACTTTTAATGCAATACTCCCATCTCACCTTTGCCTTAGAAAATGCAAAGTTTGCTGCAGACTATAATACATTTGGTTTCTAAACAGACAGTTTAGAAATACTAGCTGGTGTGGGCATTCATCCAGTTCATCACATAGTATAGATGTACCTTATCTGCTGAAGGTATTTTGTATTCAGATCATTTAATCACATTTTGGTTTAGGTAAATTAGCCCACTGGTCCCTCACATGTTATATCCATTACCTGGATTCATCTTGTGATGTTAGTGTTGTTAAATTGCCAGTAGCTGCTCTTATTCTCTTTGAGGTTTTTAGGACCTAGACAGCAATTAAGCAACATGTCGACTGCGCTTGTGTTTCAACATATAATATAAGAGTTTTTAAGAAGATTGAGTGTAGCTCCTGTCTAACAGAGCATGTGGCTATATATTCTGTCATAGATGCCATTATGAAATCATTTTACCAGGACAATATTGTAAATAAGGTAGAATATGATTTGACAAAACTTCAGAGAATGTACTGCAAATATTCTGTTCTGAGTTTTGCAATGAAAATTGATTAATTAGGCAATTAGGACCAGAATCAATGCCATTTACATGTCTTCTCAGGTAAAGCTCATTCTTTTTCATCTCTTCAGGTGATAAAATTATCACATCAAAACCAGGATTCAGAAGAAGAACTAATGCTATGAGCTTGTTTTATATGAAGAGAGTGGATAGAGAAACTGGATTAGTGAGGAGACTGCCAGGCAAACTGAAACAGACAATAGGAAATGTTTGCAAAGAAGTTGACATCTAAACTGAGGAGGGTGGGAAATATCGAAGAGAGTAAATATCACAATTTGGAAAAACTGGAAGACAGCTATGTTTTGGAGATAATTGGATAGCCTGAAAGAGAAACTGTGAATCACCATGCTTCTGAGGAGTTAGAATCATAGAACCATTAGATTGGAAAAGACCCTTAAGATCATTGTGTCCAACCATGAACCTAACACTACTATATCCACAACTAAACCATGTCCCTAAGTACCGCAGCTACTTGTCTTTTAAATACCCACAGGGATCATGACTCAATCACTTCCTTGGGCACCCTGTTCCAATACACTACAAGTCTTTTGGTACAGAAATTTTTCTTAACATCCAAGCTAAACCTCTCATGGCACATCTTGAGGCCATTTCCTTTTGTTCTATTATTATTTGGGAGAACCTCACCTCAGTACAACCTCCTTTCAGGTAGTTGTACAGAGTGATAAGGTCTCACCTGAGCCTCCTTTTCTCCAGTCTAAACCACACCAGTTACCTCAGCTGCTCCTCATAAGACTTTTGCTCTAGACCCTTCACCAGCTCTTATTTGGATGCACTCCAGCACTTCAAAGGGTTTTTCAAAGATATTCAAAGAGTTATTCAAAAGGAGCTGGGATAAGTAAGAAGTTTTGTGGTACCTGCATGGAAGATGAGAAGAACTGACAGAGTTCTGCAATAATATATTTGTGGCCTGAGTAAAACATGTTACTTTAAGGAAAGGCATAGCTCATGGTGGGAGTATGTGGGACCAATTAGGCCTCATAAAGTTTTTTATTATTTTATTTTATTTTAACTTTATTTTATTTTTGTTTTAGTGTAGTGTTCATCTGTTTATTTCTTTAGATTTAACGGGGTAGCACAGAAAGAGTATTAGTTGGTGACCTATGTGTCCATAAGCATAGTTGCATTAGCAGTCAACCCTGTCCTTGAAGATGGACATGGGGTTCTGTCCAGTCCATGGAAATGCACATTCCACATCTGTTTATCTATCATGTAACTTTGCAAATACTACAACTGACCTTAAAGAAATATTTGATCAATAATTTTAAGTGTAGATGCTTCTTTATTGTGAATCTTTATTAGCTATGTGAAAAAAGTGGTAGTAAATTTGGGCTGTATCTGATATATTTGTGCTTTTATTATTTTGGCCCATTGAAGTTCAATGATCTAATCAGCTGTACCAAATAGTGTTTCTGTTTAATTTTTAATTGACAAGGAAGTATTAATTGAATAATCAAAGGAGAATGAAAAAGTAAGCTTGACTGTACAAATACAAAACACAATTAATATGTTCAGAAAATGCTGTGCAGTTCCATCAGCTCTTCCATAAATTTACTCATGTGGTAGTTCATAATGACATGATTCTGTTGTTTAACCATAAGCACCATCTGAGATAGCTAGAGTGTCCTACCTCAATTTTAGCTATCATTTTGGAAGGGTACAGGCTCTCTGAAGGTAGCAAGTCTTATCTGCCATCTCCACATATTTTTTTTAAAAGATAAATGGTTTAGAAATGAGATCCTGAAGCTAATGAGTCTTCAGTTTATGTGATAGCATTATAGGTCCCAATATTTCCTGTCCAATGATACATACTGTATAAGTAATATTTTCTGTAGTATATCAGGGTGCAGACTGCAGAGCTTGTGGGTACAAATTAAGGGACAGGCTAGCATGGATGACACAGTTGTGGGTGTCTATTACAGGCCACCTGATCAGGATCAGGAAGTTGACAAAGCCTTCTACAGGCAGCTAACATCAGTCTTGCAATCACAGACCCTGGTTCTCATGGGGGATTTTAACTATCCTGATATTTGCTGGGCTATTCAGCCAGCCAACCACAGTCCACGAGGTTCCTCCAGTGCATAATGATAACTTCTTGATGCAAATGGTGGAGGAGCCAACCAG
>JANHFX010004694.1:0-24142 GCA_027560015.1 Chloroceryle amazona
GCAATATAAACCTATTCCTCATAAAGAAAATATTTTCTTCTTCTATAAAGTTAACAGAATTTGGAAGACGGACTTTTAAGTGTCTGACTCCCAAGTGATAGAAATGACCTTAGCTATTTTAAGCAACTAAAAAATGTCACTTTTTATGTTGCAATATAACCACTCTGCATACTTTAAAGACACAACAGGCCATGGGATCTATCAACAACTCCTGCATGTCTCATTTAATGGCAACTACCAAACTGACAGATCTCAGACTTCTCAGTTTTTTGGCAGATTAAACAATATTCCATGTGAAAATGACAGGAAAGTACACTCAGCATCTAGTATACCCTATGGTGACAAACTAAATTGATTCATATACTAGGCCAGAGTGGAAGACCAGAAACTACAAGAACCTTCACAACTTGAATATTTCCAAATTTCTTAACAGTCTGGCTTTCATTATGTTACCAAAATGTCAATCTGACCTCCAAGAAAGGAGACATTTTACAGCAATTCACATTATTTGGCCATCCATACACAGAGGGGAAAAAAAATGAGTGAGCTAAAGGCCTGAAGCACATGATTTGATTATACTAATTTTCATAAAGCAAATTTGCAAGTACAAGCTAAAAGTAAATCAAGCCATGATGTTTTCCACAAAGCCTACAAAATAAAATTACAGAAAGTCAAACTCACAGAGGTGGTGATTCATGTTTTTACACGTGCATGGCATGTATTCACAAAGAAAAGCCTCACATACAGTTCAATATGTCCCAGAAACAAATACTGAATTATGTTTATTTTAATCTTCCAAAGCAAATAGGAGGAAAAAACCAAAATATCTCTGACTTAATTGTTACTCAGGAGGAAGTGCTTGTCTTACAAATATGACCTTCCCTAGATCACAAAGAGCTTCAGCTGTAACAACTAGCTCAACATGGGGCTGTTGGGCTGTTCTTGCTGTCCCTTCCAACATACACTAATCTATGATTCTGTGAAATCACAAACTCTTAAAGGTCATGTTTAAATGTAGTCTAAGTATCAGTCCAGATACTGGTAACAGGCAAAATTATTTAAGAAATCACAGCGAAGTTCCTTATATTCTGGATACAGCAAGGCTTAGCAAATGGATGTTGACACAGAGCACATAGTTGTTAATAATCTATGACCAAGTGGACGGTGTCTATTCTGATACAACAGAGATACATATGTCAGACAGGATTACTTTTCAGCTAACATATATGAACATATGTAGAGTTTGCAGAAAGCTTCTAATTCACTGGAGTTAAAACTAATAAAACCACCTCTGTTGGACCAAGCTTCCTCACACCCATCTGTTCACTTGGAAGGTTTTCCTCAGCACAAATTTTACTAAATTCATGAATAATCACAAAATTTGAGAAGCAGCAAAAGAGAGCAAGTCAACAAACCCGAGCTGCTAAATGACATGCACAAATTACAAGAAGGTAAAATAACAAATTGATAATTTGTTCTAGAAAATTATAAGTGGCATAGAAACCTCAAGCCAAAACACAAATACTGCCTTGTGCTGTCCAGCCTGGGGGACCTCTGGCTCCTAGGGAACAGTAATTTGACTAAAAGTCAATCACTTACACCATCTGCCAGGAAGGTGTCCCCAATAAAACACCTCAAGAGTCAGGATCATTCAAAGCCTGAAACCTCCTGCAATGCAGTTTTCTCTGTCTAGCTCTGGAGCAGAAACTGCAACAATTCAATCTATCCTCAACTGCAACTAGATGAGAGCATGAGGGAAAGTTAGTGCTTTAAAATAATTCACTGCTAACACAAAGTGTTCATGGGGGAAAACAAACAAGCAAAAAGTAATCTAGTGCAGAGCAGTAGCTGGAAAGATAACTGCACAAATTGTCACTGATTGCGTGACAGGGATCCAAGCCATGCAGGTCAGGGCCCAGTTTGTGATGGTCAACAGACTTGTCTCTACAATAAAAGATCCCTTATCAGGTTGAATTTCAAGCCACAGTTGCAGCAGAAAGTACCAGGAAAGATGGTGCTGGGAGTGAATACAGTAGAGGACAGATAAAAATGTCTGTAGAGCATGTCTTCTCTTTTACTCTGCAACACTGTTCTTTAGCATACTGAAGGATTTTGCTGTCTCTCATCAATTAAGTGAAAATGTTCTCTATGTATACACTGGTGACACTGTTGATGTCTGGTTTATTTGCACATACCTGTGATTTTAAAAATCCTGTGGCCTACCTCTTAGAATACTGCATCTCTAACCTTTATGTTCAGGTCAACACCACAGACTGAAAAATAAGAAAAATTATCCAGAATGAACATAGTAAGTGCTAATTTTTACCTTGTCTTTTGAAAATCACCCCTCAATACATTATCAATTATATCAACCCTTAGGATGAGAAGAGAAAGTACAGAATCAGATACTTGAAAGTGCAAGAAGCAACAGTCCATGAAACCACCTTCACAAAGTACTCCACGATGAAAGTTAGAAAAATATTTGCACGAAGACTACTCTAACATACAAAAAGCATGTGCTACTTAATTCATATATATATAGCATATTAAAATATTCATGGACACCTGAAATGGAACAAAATTTACACCTATAAACCACTTATTTTTATTTTTATGTTATTTGGAGAAATAATTACATCTCATTTCAAAACAAAAACTATCAGTCCATATATGTAACAAGGACTTTCCAATTTGGCATGCATCATGCCCACCTCCCTGAAACTGCAGATATATATCAGAGTGCTATTTGTCATATGACAAAAAGTATGAGTATTCAAGGCAGGACCAAGAGGCACAACGATATTTTCAAGTTCAAAACAAATAAAATCCAAGTGGCTTTGTAAGCAACATATCATATGGGATACTTGTTCTTAAAATCACCATAACTGGGCTGCACACCACATGCACTCAGTCAAGGTTCAACTGTCATCACTAGCAACACGGGGACATGAACCCACTTCTAAATTTTTGCCTCTTTTTCAGGAATTCTCTGAGTTCCTCCTTTCTGATTGCCAGTGAAGTCTCAAAGAGACTTCCCCCTGTAGAAAGGATGACAGAAATTAAGTTTGGTTCAGGGACAGGGGGAAAAGGAAGTAATCAGGTACTATTAAAACATGTAAAATTTGATTGAAATCTTTGCCTCTGAAAAGCTGAGATACATCCTGTTTACTGTCTTGTTCACAGACAAACCTTTCCAGAGTCAAGTCTAATTATTTCAATTAAACCAGCATTTCCTTTAAAGCCTTACTGTTCTCACTGGGATCTTTTAAGGTGGCATAGGGATAAGGATATTTAAAATGTACAGGAGTCCACAGCTGCTTGTAACAATACCAATTTTTTAATAACCAATTTCTATTCAGTTCTATAAAGAAAATTTCATTATCAAATCATGGTAAGTATAACCTTTTTGGATCCTCTTCTTTTGAAGCAAATTTAACAAGACAAGAGATTTCTTCTTTTTTTTTTTCTTCTCACTCTAGTCCTTCACCTTATCAGTAAGAGGTGCAACCATTATTTAGAGGTTTCTAACTACTGACACATGAATGTCCTGTTGAAAGCCCGTTACCAGAGTTCTTAAAATCAATTCTCACCGTGCACTTTCATTTGTATGGGAAGTGGCACAGTCTCTTCCCTTGTATTCAAACCAGTGCACATATAATTGGGATCCCCCCTGGGTTCTGAAACCATGAAAGCCTGATGCAGCTGCAGTATTCTTACAGTAGGAACAATTTTAACCTAGTTTTTAATCCTATCCACTTACTCCAGGTTTCCTTGTTGAGATCATTATCTTGTCAATGATTCGGGATGTCAGACAAAAAGAGAGAACTGAACTGATTGATGTTAATTTTACCACCAGGCTCTAGGTCAGGATTTGAAAAAGGTAAAATGGGTTTTCTTTCCAGAGAGACTCAGCTGTTATGGAAACATAACTTGATGGACAATTTTACCCCTGGAAATAGTCACAGAGAATGAATGGACTGTTAGAAAATAAAATTACACCTGCTGGGAAGTTGGTGCACTCTTTGTTTCTCTTCCCATTAAGAGTATGCAAAAATATCAGCTACCATCACATTATACGCATAGCTGTTTAGAAAGTTTAGAATCGTACTGCTGGTTCTCAAGGGTCTTGTATTTAAAAGTTTAACTCATCTGCAAATCAGGAAGACTTGGTGGCATCTCACCTTCAGCATAAAGTCACAGATGAGCATACAAAAATCTTCACAAATTAATAGGCTTTTGATTCTAATTTCTTTTCTTAAAGAATAATCATTTTTTTCTGGTTTTGCTAACACTTTCATATTGAAACTAATTTTCAGGAACACATTCTCAAGAAAGATCCATCATTACAGGAATTCATGTTTAAAATACATTGGCAAAACTATGTTTGAACACAATTTGCTTTCCTGTGACTGAGTGCATGTCTTTCTAGGCTTAAGAAACTGTTATGAAAATATAATGGATCTTACTTGCATTATATCCCTGCTGCTACCAAACACATGCAAATGTTGCCTTGACATGTCCAAAAAGCATTCCGACCATTCACGAGGGGAAAAGTGCCTTTGCAAAGTTGAATTAACAGTCTTGGACTCTTAAAAAAAATAAACCTACGGCAAATAATAATGATTAATAATGTTCTATTTTAACATCACCTGTGAGTTAGGTCTGATTACACAAACCAGTGGAGCCTAATCAAAGATGTGCAGCCATGAGAAAGAAAAAAAAAAAAAAAAAAAGAGGTTTTGATTTTCTTTTTTCTTTAGAAACAGTATTATTTTAAAGGAGGGGTTTTTTTGGTCAAAATATAAAGCAAGTGTTTTATTTCATTCCGTTTTAACCTACATTGAATGTTTAAGCTCAGGTTTCACCAGTCTTTCCTACACATTGGTTTGCATCTTTGATTATTTGAATGAAATATTTTCATTTTGGCTACTTGCCTTTCCTCCTGTCTGACTGCAGCTTTGTGTTTGCACAGCACTGCCAGTGAGCAGGAAGCAAGCTTCTGCTTTAATTATCAGCAGTGTTTTAAGGGCAGTTCTTTTCTGAGCCCTCTAATTCTGGTAATTATAGCATTGAATAAGGCAGAAATCCACTGAGTTTGATTTGGCCTCATGAAAACTGTCTTCAATTCCCATTTTGCAAGATAAATAACCAGGATGTTAAAAACTAATCACTCATGTTCTTCCAGTGTTAAATGGTTAAAAAAAGGATCCTGTTCTCTTCATTCCCCCACCAAAAGAAAAGGGTGATTTCTGAGGCTCACTGACAGTTCAAGCAGCTATGTTGGCCCATCACACCCACAGTCACACTCAGGGACAGATCACATGTTAGCTAAGAGGAAATCTCTGCAAGAACAGCAGAAGAGGTGCAAGAAGCAAGCATAAATGTTGCCCAATGCAGAAAACCCTTAAGATAGCAGTATTTCTTTGTTTTGCTCTGAGCTACAGAATGCTGTCCTCAGAGAGGCTAAGCACTCTTAATAGGACAGTGGCCAAATGAGCCAGCGCACTGAAACTCAGCGTATTCCTACTGGAAAGGACATGATTAGTGCTCGCAGGCACTATTCCTAGGGGAAATGGCAAGGTCCAGTCGTTGGTTGATTACCAGCTGAACACGAGTCAGCAGTGTGCCCAGGTGGCACAGAAGGCCAATGGCATCTTGGCTTGTATCAGGAATAGTGTGGCCAGCAGGTCTAGGAATGTAATCTCCCCCTGTACTCGGCACTGGTGCGGCCTCACCTCGAGTACTGGGTGGAGTTCTGGGTCCCTCACTTCCAGAAGGATATTGAGGCGCTGGAGCGGGTCCAGAGGAGAGCAACAAGGCTGGGGAAGGGACTGGAAGGGAAGTCTGATGAGGAGAGGCTGAGGGAGCTGGGGGGGTTGCTTGGAGAAGAGGAGACTCAGGGGGGAGCTTATCACTCTCTACAACTACCTGAAAGGAAGGGGGAGGTCGGGCTCCTCTCCCAGTCAACTAGTGACAGGACAAGAGGGCATGGCCTCAAGCTGCACCAGGGGAGGTTTAGGTTGGTTATTAAGAAGCACTTCCTCAGAAAAAGGGTGATTAGACACTGGAATAGACTGCCCAGGGAGGTAGTGGAGTCACCATCCCTGGAGGTGATTAAGGAAAGATTGGATGTGGTGCTTAGTGATATGGTCTAGCTGATGTTATGGTGTTGGGTCATAGGCTGGATTTGATGATCTTGGAGGTCTATTCCAGCCTCAGAAATTCTGTGATTCTGTGATTGTAGTCAGAAGCTTTGCAATTACTAGAACTGCTGCAGTATGTTGAAATGCAGTGCTAAAGCACTGAAACTAGTTGAATCAGAAGGTTTGTACTGGAGAGAACAGCAACTTTTGGATGCCAGAATACCCACAGAAGGAGGGAGAGTTTACTTTCCGTATGACTGCACCTAGGTAAACTGACACCTGTCTCTTCCTGTCATTGTCTCACCATGCCTTTCAAAAAGAAGCTAATTAACACATAAGCATGTTTACATTGAGAAGGTTTTGGTCAATTAAGATGATGCAAAGGTTAGTTATGGCATTCTTCATTCTTGTATTTCCTGGAGAGGGAACTGAGGCACATGAGACTTGTTTTCAAGAGATCCTAGTGAGTCTCTCACCTACTGTTGCTTTGGAAACCTTGTTATTCTGCTGGAAATCATCCAGATGGAGCACTACTGACTTACAAACACCTAGATCTCACTCTAAAGCAATTGAAACAAATGTTTATGGATATTCAAACTATATCACCACCACTAAGCGCATGGTACGACCACCCTGAGAACTACTGTATGGAAGAACAAAAGGTCTTTCTCCACATGGATCAGGCTGTATCTCACTCTCAAAAGAAATAAACCAGGGAGGATAAAGGAGACATATTTTCATGGCTGGTGTTCAATAAGATTGACCCTTTTCATTAGTGGCTGTTGAGGATGGATGATAACTGTCAATCAGCTGACCAGGCCCTTTAATCACAAGTGTATTATCTGTCTGGAGTCTGTTTCTGGTGGAACATCTACCATTTACGCAGATGGACACCAGATATCCAACAGATGGACACGCTTCTTCAGAGGAAGCATTGAAAGGATTCGTTTATCAGAAGAAAAAGGCATTCCTGTTAAAAGATACTGGCCACCGATGTCTGTAACACTCTGAAAAAAAGCAAACTCTTGCACTAAAATTTATTTCTCTGTTGTTACTTTCAGGGCTATATTTATTCTGCTGAGATAGTGAAAAAGATGCTTTGAGGAAAATCACCTTTACCCAATTTACATAATTCCATTTTTTTAATGCAGAATTACCATAAAAAACTCAAGCATTTTTACATCAATAAGCTTTTGGATTCAGAGCTAATACTTATGTCTAGGTAGTTGCACTTTGTGAAAAGATACACCATTCCCCACCATTTAAAATTTCATTTCTACATTAAAAATGGCTACTAGTTATACATCATGTTGGAGTTGCTACTCTCTGTATTTAATTCTCAAAAAATAATTTCATGAATAATTATTTACCCCCAATTTGTCCCTCATTTGCTTTGCACTGGTTTAGTTTCAGTGCAGAAAGAAGGTATCAGTTTGATGTTTGCCTCAATTGGGAGCTGGGATAGATACCTGGAAGATCTCTTAATACCTGAACACATGACTGTAACCTCATCCACAAAATGCAAGTTATGGTATTTAATCTGTGGTTGTCTTGTGTTTCTGGAATTTAGACCCTTTATCAGGACAGACTGCTGACTCATCTCCAACCATGAAGGTCTTTTGTATACTCATGATTGAACTGTTCAGCAGCTAAAATGTTTTATCATTGTAGCTTTCAGTGTCACTGCCCTGAAAATGATAGATAGCATCCTCACACTAGTTTTACAGCATTAGTCCTCACCTACACCTTATGGTAACTTGTGAACCACTGAAGAATTAACTAACAGTTATCTTGCTGCTTGCAGGCACAGCTGTAGTTGATCACTCTTCCTTAAAAAAGGACCTAGACTAAAAAGCATGGCACACTTCTGCACTTGCAAGAAATAGATGCAACAGAGCAGAGTACTGCAAAGAAGCAATGGGAGTCCTGGTCAGCTCACCTCCCTTTACTAGCTATCTACTTCCCTGATCATGATCACCAGAAAAGGGTCCATCACTCTAGATAGCAGCCAGTGCCCATTTCTAGTTGCCCAGCAACCAGGCTTCTTTTCAGGTGACAAAAAACCAGCAACACTTCAGGCACTGGAAATGGAATCATTTCTGACCCTCTTCCAAAAAATCTTAATCCATATTCTCTTTAGGCCTCCATTAAAAAGTACACATTAATTTATTCTCTGTTCCAGGCACCACCCCACATAGTCTAACCAGTTTCCTCGACCATTCTTTACACTGAACAACATCAGGGAAATTTGAAACAAGCTCTACAGATGTAGCACGTTCCCCAGTTTGGATTCAGAAAGTTTAAAGTATTTTGTCTTGAGTTATCTAAACAAACTTTGTCATGTTACTTCGAGTGTATCATAACAAAGTACTTCCAAAATAGATCAAATTATTACAACCCATTCAACAGTCCACTCCCTTTCAACAGTCTTAAAGAAACATAGTTTGTGTTAAGACATTTGAGAACTTCCTGGAAACTTTTCTTAAAGTTTCAAAACTTCAAAACAAGACTGTCATTCCAATATAAAATAACTTTTTAAATAAATGATGGCATTTTTCACCACATAAGAGGTTTTAACAAGCTCTAATGATGATCCTTCATCTCTATTTGGGAGCTAAGACACTGTATTCCCTAAATTTCTTTCAAATAAACATTAACTTAGTCTTCAAGTGGATTTGAACACAGAATAGTTACGGTCCTACTGCACCAGGTTAAAAAACAATTAGCTTAGCATTAATGAAAATGTAAATGTGTTCACACCGTCTAACGTTAAGGATCCCAAGCACAAGCAATACAACTGATTGAAGCAGCAGTATTAGGATATTTTTTCTGCATGCACTATACATGGAGTCTAATAATCTATTTTGGCATCTTAAGAGGTTTACAGTCTGATAGTTTAATACCCTTCTAATGGCTACATCCCAAGCCAGTGCTACTCTAAAAGCTCATAGGGTTAAACATAATGGTATGCATGTCTGGGTAGCATCAAGAGAGGAATGTGATGCGTACTTGCACAAAAGTATTTAAACAGGTATCTCTATAACACATCATCCCACAACACATTTACCCAAGACTTTTCATGTCTTTTTTTTTTTAAAACAGTTGTTTTGGGGGATTTTGTTGCTATTTTTTGTTTGAAAGTAAGATACACAGCATAAATTATCATGATGACTCTCAGTAAAAAGAGGAAGAACTAGAAAATGTGCTTCTAAAATATAAGCTTCAGTTTCCTTTTTAAATGCAGGTATTTTTCACTCAAAAAAACAAGGCACTAGAAAAAAAGCCGAAATCTCTACAAGTCTGTAAAAGTATTAGGTGGGAACTGCCAGGCTTCTGGTTTTTACTAAAATTCAGACTAACTTTTCACTACTGAATTAATGAAACAACCCTGAAGAACTGGGAATTGGGCATATATTACTGTAGGGAATGCACAGATGCAAAGATAGGAGATAAAGTCCTAACTGCTGACATGCACACTCATATTGAAAGACTCCATATATATCAGCTAGCACATTATAACCAAAGGTGACTACATTCACTTGAGCTTAAGGCTCCAGTGGATGACCTACTTTTGCCTGTCTACAAAATGAAAACAGAGAATGAACAAATAAAATAGAAGTGTAGTACTGTTCTTTTTAATATCTAAAAAGTACATGAGATTCATGACCAGCTCCTGGTAACTTCAGACTAAACATTCTAGAGAAAGGCAAAACATAACTCTCAGGAATCCGATTCAATTGTCATTTGGATTTGTTTGTTATGGCTAATTACAGAAGACAGTGCTGACCTCAACATCAATGTTCTAGTATCACACAAATCTGTGGGTTTTAATGAGAAAAGGCAGCGTATTGTTGACAGGCTCAGTTTGTCCAGAATGAAGATACCACCATTTAGTCACATGCAGTTATGGTAGAACTTTTATAAAGTCACTTCCCATTCTATGCAAAAAATACGCTACAGGTTACACATCTGCATGTGGAGAGCACGAAGAAGACATTCATGTAAAACCACACACCGCAGTGTAAAAATATCTGAGCTAACAATAAATAGGTGAACTAGTTCCTGCAGCTCTATGCCTGTTTGGTTTCTTTTTCTGATATGCAAGATAGCTTAGAAAAACTATCTAGCAAGGTACAGTCAGAAACTCCTAAAGAATGTTGCCATAGCAAAACCAGCTCTGTAGAATCTCTGCATCCTACTGAAGCTAATCCCATATGGCTCTTCATCTCTTGTCATCTCCAACAGTCTCTTTATGGAATTATTTCTTAAATCAGAAATTTTTAATAGAAAAATCTACTTCCTCATTCTCCTAAATTACTTTGGAATATTTGTTAAGTATAGTGCAAAATATGCCTTATTTATGAAAAAAAGAAAAAAGACAATGTTATATGGACAGTAAAATCATAGAATGGTTTGGGTTGGAAGGGACCTCAAAGATCACCTAGTTCCAACCCCCCTGCCGTGAACAGGGACACCTTCCACTAGACTAGGATGTGCAAAGCCTCATCCAGACTGGTCTTGAACACATCCAGTGATGGAGCATCCACAGCTTCAGATACTGGAAAGCTACAGTAAGGTCTCCCCTGAATCTGCTCTTCTCCAAGCTGAACAACCTCAACTTTCTCAGCCTGTCCTCACAGAAGAGGTGTTCCAGCCCTCTCTTCATCTTTGTGGCCCTCCTCTGGACCCACTCCAACATGTCCATGTCCTTCTCCTGTTGGGGGATCCAGAGCTGGATGCAATACTCCAGGTGGGTTTTCATGAGAGCAGAGTAGAGGGTGAGAATCACCTCCCTCAACCTGCTGGCCGCGCTTCTTTTAATGCAGCCCAGGATGTGCTTGGCTTTTTGGGGTGCACTCACACATTGCCCGCTCATGTTGAGTTTTTCATCAACCAGCACCCCCAAGTCTTCCTGCTCAGGACTGCTCTCTCTCCTTCCTCTGCCCAGCCTCTATTTGTGCTTGGGATTGCCTCACCCCAGGCGCACGACCATACACTTGGCCTTGTTAAACTTCATGAAGTTGGCATGGCCCCACCTCTCAAGCCTGTCTAGGTCCTTCCAACGAATCCCTATCTTTCCAATTTAGAGACCAGGACATTGTGTGGGACACTGTCAAATGCTTTGCACAAGTCCAGATAGATGACATCAGTTGCTTTTCTCTTCTCCACTGATGTCGTCTACCTGGATGAGTACAAAGTGTTTGCTGATAAAATAAGGCAATATTACCACTCCCTCATACATAGTTAGTTCTCAACACAGTTATTTCAAGAATGTTCAGATGTTTCTTTTTATACTAGAGCTAAGTTAACTGGGTTTTGTGATGGTATTTCAGCAATGAAAGAAATCCTAGTGTTGCCACAGCAAACATCTCCAGGGGCTGA
The DNA here is from genome assembly GCA_027560015.1 of Chloroceryle amazona. Lineage (NCBI taxonomy): Eukaryota > Metazoa > Chordata > Aves > Coraciiformes > Cerylidae > Chloroceryle > Chloroceryle amazona. The sequence continues at coordinate 11,526 of JANHFX010004694.1, forward strand.
AAGGAGGTTTCACTGAGCACAATGTTCTTTAAAAGCAACAATATAAACAAAGTGTGTTTGGACACACAAGGACAACAGACACTACAAATTGCTACATTATTACCCACACAAAGAATTTCAAGCTCTCAGAAAAGACCATTTTCCTGGTGGGTCACATACACTGGTTCGTTAAAAGGACACATGAATCTGTTAAAACTTCCAGCTTTCTGCTCCACTTCTTATGCAGTGATCAATTAACAGAAAATGAAGCAGTGTCTGAAATGCTACAGTTTACAACGCAATGTGCAGAAGTAAAACAGGGGTTTTTTTCCATTTACTTAATACTCCGTGCTGTACACTGTACTATCAGTGGCTGTTCCACATCCCACTCAGCCACATGAGCTCTGACTCCACAACATGTGAGGTAGAGGCAGAACAGCTTTAGCTAGCTAATCTTAGAATACTGTAAACAGGAGGAGAAGAATGTAAACAGGAATTTCAAAACCCCCAGATGTTGGTATTTCTCCACCTCAGACAAAAGTAGTATCTCCCTAGTTTACCTTTCCTTCAGGCCACCAATGTTTTTTATTGTTCTACTGGTCAGTTGCTCTTACCTGTTGCTTGAGAGCCTCTATAGATTCAAATTCCAATTTGGCTAGTTTTATCTGGATATCTCTTGGTTTATCCGGAATTATAAAAGCCATGATAAACTTTATTGCTAGAAGCGAGTGCTGGAAAAAAGTAAAAAGAAAGATGTTGTTGTACAGCTTGAAACATGGAGAGAACAGCACAGTACTATTTCCAAATTTTAACAATAGAGGTATAAACAATTATTTCTTGCGAAACGTACAACACAGGATAGTACAATAACATGGAGCCTCGGCTACTCCCTATTTTTTCTATTTACAGCCATTCACAATTTGAATATAAATACATATAGTTTGGCTTATTTTCCTAGCAATCCTATTTTCACTATGTACTATAAATTTCTAATTCGACTTTGTATTTGTGACACAAGATAAAATAATAGCTTTTAAAACATATTATTGGTGCATGCAAATTGAACTATGGCACCCAGGACATATGGTTTCATAGGGAAAATTTTAAATATATATACACACATAAATATAATTAAATAAAAATAAAATTACATTAAATTTCATACAAGGACTCACACATATATATATGGCATGATACAAATGAAACAAGTACATTGTAAAAAATAGGAATAAACACAGAATTTCTGCATTTCAGAAGTTATCGAAAGCTAAAGACACTCCTGAGAAAGCATCAAAAGAGAGCAAAATAAAATAAAACATGAAGAGAAATTTTCCAGGAAATGGAGAAATATTCCACAGACAAGATGCGAAAACAGAATTACAGAATTGTCATGGTTGGAAGAGACCTCTAAGATCACCACATCCAACCACCAACAACAAAAAAAAACACAAAAAACAACCGACAAACCCCACAAAGAAACCACCTCACCACCCCACTAGAACATGTCCTGAAGTGCCTCATCTAAATGTTTTTTGAATGCCTCCAGGGATGGTGACTCCACCACCTCCCTGGGCAGCCTGTTCCAGCGCCAGACTACTCTCTCCCCATTCAATAAAGGATGGAGATCCTCCCCAGCTCTCTTTTTATTGTTAATGTCTTTGTAACACTGTTTTGTTGTCCCTTATGACAGTGGCCAGATTGAGCTCCAGCTGTGCTTTTGCCTTCCTCATTTCTTCTCTGCATGACCTAACGAGACCCCTGTACTCATCCTGAGGTGACTGCCCCTTCTTCCAAAGAAGGTAAACTCCTGAGTCCCTGCAACAGCAACCTTTTTAGCCAGCCTGGTCTCTTCCCTGTCATTTCATCTTATGGCACATGGGGACAGCTGCTCCTGCGCTTTTAAGATTTCCTTCTTGGATATCGTCTAGCCTTCTTGGACCGCTTTGTCCTTCAGGACTGTCTCCCAAGGCACTCTCTCAACCAATGTCTTGAACAGAAGACATTCCTCCAAAAGTCCATGGTGGAGGTTTTGCTGACTCCCCTCCTTACTTCATTAAGGATCAAGAATTTAATCACTTCATGGTCCCTAAGCCCAAGATGGCCTCCAACCACCACAGTAAAATGTTCTCCCACTCATACAAATTTTCTTCTCCCATTCAACTTAATGATGTCTGTTACTAAAGAACTTTTCTTGCAAAAAGAAATTAAAATTAGAGCCAACAGTGTTTCTAGAACAACAGTGCTAGTGCTAGAAATGTATAACAATAAAACCTGTTAAAAATTGTTATGTGTTTCTAGCACAACAGTGTTCTTCATCTTTAGCATAATTCCTGCAAGTCAGATCCACAAAAAGGAGACATCTGCTTTCAAACAAGAAACGTCTTAAGAGAACAGTATAAATCACCAGAACAGATAGAAAAATTCTCTTTGATACTAAAACATTACTTTAACACTAGTATGGATATATTATGAAAATAGAATATGAAAGTTTATCCAAATTATCTACACAACTAGTACAAATGTATTTCACCAATATTAAAAGTTCTTCATAGAGACAATTGTGGGGATTTTTTATTATTTGGTGGTTGGATTTTTTTGTTAAATCAGGCTACAAACCCAACCATTATTTCTAGCTACAATGATTAAAAATCAGTGCTGTTTCCAAGAATTTGCCCTTCACAATTAAAAGAGGACTTTTTCTCTGCAAGCAAAACCTAGGATAACATTCACACAAGCTGTAAGCTCTCCAATGCCAATAGCAAAGTTCCCTCCTATTTTGCAATCTGCCGACTGGGCACAGAGAGAAACAGCAATGAGTTTCTCCCCCTTGATAAATGCTGTGCCATAAAACTCTCCGTGGTCTTGTGCCAGGTGCTTAGAGAGACAGAACAACTCTTCTGTTCTGCAAAGCCACCACCAAGAGTGGTGGTGTTTTGTATCATCCCTTCTAAAACAGAAAAAACAAATTAGGGTTAAATTACTGGAATTTTGAACAGCTAGTTTGATTTCTGTAGTGGTCTTACTGCAGCAATTTCTGTCAAAATCTACTCAACTGGAGAGAAGAAAAACAAACAAACCAACCAAAAAAGGCAGTAGCTGTGTTTCTGGTTAGCTGATAAAGCGCAGGTCAAACATCAGCTTGGAGAGATTTTAATAAAATTGTGTATCAAAGCCTATTTTAGAATCTAATATTTATAAAACCTTTCAATTAAAATCAGAAATCTAGCCCTAGTCCAGCATAGAAATAATACATAGTATGATGTCAGATGGACACCAGTTTGTAACTCTGCATAGGTAAGGAACCCCACACAAAAGTCAACACCTCAGAATGGCCCATCACTTTGAACCTCTATTCTCTACTGGTACATGCCAAATGCCTTTGCAGATGTAAAGGAAAGAACCACTGCAAGTTCATGTTGCTAGCAGAGCAAAAGGCAGGAAGATGATTAGATTCTTTAATAGGACTCTAGATCACATTATTCTGACATTAAACTAAGATAAGATCAAATACTAAGAACAGACCACAAAAAAAAATAAATTCTTTCTCTGTGGCAACAATTTTTAGCTTTGAGGGTCCTGCATCTTCCTGAGTAGAAAAAAGAAAGGAGGAAAGTGAAAAATAAATCTGTCAAGGGAGCAATAAAGGCAAAGAAAAATGTCCATACAGCTCTGGAAGTTCAATTAAATTAAATGATCTTTAATAGACAGCAATAAAATAAATGTACGAGCAAATATTTCTGCAATATACATAAAAAGAAAGCAAAACTTTCCTTCCCACTTCTAGACTGAACTCAGTCTTGCTAATGGAGCAGAATCATCACAGCTGAGGGACTTTAAAAATGGCCTTTCTTCTGCTACTCTGATAAATGCTCCTTTTAAAACCTCATATCCATATATTATTATGGAATTTTTGTAAAATGGTGTGCTGGTGCAGGCCTCCCCTCCTATCCTAGACTGTATCGTGAAGCCAGTACCATCGTCCTTTGTTTGGCACTGCTGGAGCCTGACAAGCACAGGAGACTGGGAAAGCTTGGTAGGCCCTGGTGCCTGGTGCATCCTGACCCTGTGCACCCACTTCAAACCAAAACAATTTCCTCACAACACTTGGAGATGGAGTCAGTGAGATGGAATTGTTGGGCACCCCACCAACTACATCCAGAACTCCAGAATACTGTGGACAGGGGCCAAGGAGAGACCACAGCTCCATGGGGAAAGCCAATTTCCTGACAAGATTCCAGAAGTGGAAAAGTACTAGCCTAGTACTGATCAATCATCCTGCAATCCTATAAATGCTCATCCTAAGTGAGGCCCATTAGAGCTCAGCTCTCTGGGGTCTCATCAGGCTGAGTCTCGTATCTCCCTGTGAGCTAGGATGCCTCACAGACTCTGACCATATGCTAGTAAAGCTGACAAGGAAGAATCACTGTCCATCTGTAAAGACCAATGAGGAGGAATTACCATCTGTCTGGTAAAGACCGACAAAGGGAATCACTGCCCACTTATTATAAGGTGATGAAAGGAGATGTGAGTGTTCACAATCTACAGTCCTTTTTTTGATGAAAGATCCTGGTGATCCTGAGGTAACCAAATTTATGTTAATCCTCAGAATAATACCATCTTATTCATAGGTTAGCCTCTACAACTGTATACAGCCATGTATGTGTGCATGTGTGATATGCTTCTACATAGTAATTTTGTTGGCTTTTATGTGAAATCACCCTGTTTACCATAATTGATTGTTTCTTTTGATTCTGCATTATTAGTTTGCAAACTACCGTATCAGTGTTAATGTATTAGAATTGCTGCTATCATTTACCTCAAGTACTATGTTACAGAAGCACTCTACTAAGGTCTCAATACCCAAAGATCCTAGACATAAACTGCTGGCTGGGTCTAAGACTGGATCTAGTTGCACTTAGGCTCCTCTCTCAGAAGGGGCTTAGAAAGCAAGGGGATCCATTCTGAAACTCTGGTAACAAAATGAGATTGCATTCCTTACTTTGTTTCCCCATTTCTGTAGACATAAATGGTTGACCATGTCTGGGATCAGGGGTAGATCTAACCTTATTCTCCAAAGGAGTTTGGAGGGGAAGAGGGGCTATTCAGAACCTCATGAATGAACAGGAGGATTTCCCTTTATACTTCTAAGATTCCCAATCTCCCTGATATTCTTAGTCATAAACCATTGGCCAGGTCTAAGACTGGATTTAGCCACACCTAGAATCCTCTCTTGAGGAGGAATTTAGAAAGCAAGCTTCCATTCTGAAACCCTGGTAGCTCACAGGAGGGTCACCCTTCCCCCTCCCCACTCTCAATCAATCCTGTGAAATCCCTGTGAAAATGACCTTATCTCAGTCTCAAATCATATATATTATTATATTTGTGCAAGTAAATGTATAACTTGCCTTTCTTTTAATTGCATAGTGTCATTCTATTGCATTTCTTTGATCATTTTGCCTCATAGTAAGTAATGTAGGGACCTTGTGATCAAATAGAAACTTGATTAATCTTTATTGATTCTTAGCAATACTTTATCAAATCTACCTAACATTATTAAATCACTAATCTTTCTTAATAAACTCTATTGCTGCTTTCATCTGCATGAGGTGCATCCCACTCTTTTTGCAACAAGGAGTCTTAACTAGGGCTCTGCAACAAGTCACTTAAAAATTTTAAAAGGGGCAGTGTTCTTATGGTACTACCTGTCCCTCCTTGTGACAAGTGATTTAAGTGAAAACATTCATCTGCAACAAATGGGAAAGGAATCTGCCTTAGTTATTTCAAGTTGATCTGATTTCAGGGCTTCTCCCATTCAGCTTGAGACTTCGTCTTCTCACAGACAGAGACACGCACATGCTTACAGTCCAGAGAACCGTCACAACCTTCATGCTTCATCTACCCCATTTATCCCCACACCAGCACAATCCCTCTTTTCAGACCGAATAAGCTTTCGTCTCTTCCCTGCCAAAACTCCAAGGAAACACTAGGACTGAAGTGCAGCCCTTCTGTCTCAGATTTGGTGCCTCTCGCCACTCCAGCACAGTGAAGTCTGTCTCAGCTCTCAACTGCAATATGCTTAGTACAGGTAAAATGTTCAGGCACTTAAACCTGTTCTGCTCCTGTAAGTCTGTAAAATGCACATAAAACAAATATGTTTCAGAATCTTTGCCAAGTGTGGTCATTTCTCTCATAGGAGCATCATACTGCACATTCTTTTTAGATCACAGTAAGCCTGCTGTCAACCTTTTGCATTGCTACTTCAGAGCAGATATCCTGAGTCTTCTCAACAAAATAGCAATCTTATTTTTATATATTTATAAATATTCTATATTTATATATTTTATCCTTTCTTAAAAGGAGGAGGGCATTTATGTAAAAATGCAAAAACTCAAAACTCCAAACTGAAAAAAGTCCCTTTCAGCAGGAAGAGTTTCAGCCTGTCCTTTTAAAATGTGGCTGAGATAGATGCAACTAAGCAGAAGCTATTACAAAACATGTCAGAAAGCAAAAGCAGAGACAGCATTATCCAGTCCATTTAAAATAGATTGTACCAAAACATCCATTTTTTCCTCTTAGATGATGAGCACATCCACACACACAAACCCACAATGCTGCCAAAGGAAAACCAGTAGCTGCATTTCTGACAGAACATCTCACAGACCACCCAAAGGGTAAGTGTAGATCACCAATTTTCCACTGACCACACCAGCGTGTTTGAGAAATCTAGCCCCACTCAACAGAATATTTAAGCTTCTATTTAGTTTTAAGCTTATCTATAAGTATATATGTTCAAAAAAACATTTAAGTCCAGGCTTAAAAGCAAATTAAAAGTAATGCCCAAGTCATTTGCTGAATCTGGGTCTCACAATTCAACACCTGAATCACCGTATGTATTTTCTTTTCCTGGGGGTGGTAGGATGTGAAAGGTATTAAATTCACCTGTATGAAGAGATGAATGCCAGCTTGCACAGAATGTCCTTACATTTACACTTCTGAAATCATTTTAATTAGTGCAGAAATCCTGGTCTGAATTTTTATTACCAATCCACTACAAAACCTCACAATTAGAAATGTACACTGAAAAAGATACCAGGCTATAATATGCAGTTTTGAGGTATATTTCAATCATGAGAACAAGTATTAAGGTATAGCATGAGAAAAGAGGTTTGTTTTGTTACAGTTTTGCCTGACCTCTAGCAGTACAGAACTATCCCTTCTTGGCCTTATACCTGAAGACTATTGAATTGGTTACTTTCAGAAGAAGCATATTTATTCTAAATACAATTGTTTCATCTACTGTCATTATTGAAGAAAAGCCAATTCCAGACCGGCACTACTGAACAAGAGACTAACATATAGGACAATGTGAAAGTTTAGGAAAAAAAAAAAAAAAATAGCAGAGATAATCTCTAAGGAAGCAGATTCTGTGATCATGTTTCCCGGAAGTAACTGCAAAAGCAATGGGTTAGGTAAAGCAAAAAATAAAGTAAAAGATTTCAAACATAATCTCATAGGGAGGGAGCTGGTCTCTTCTACCCATATATTTGCATAGGCATATTTTTGTACTCTCCTTTTGTTTTCAAAAAACATCTACAAGACCAGTTGGACTGGAGACAAAGAAAGCCAGTCCTACTTCTGAAAAAAACAAAACCATTCTATAATTCTATGACTCTATGATTATTCCTACTGAAAAATCTGTTTACCTCACAGTACAAAGATAAGAACTGTTTCAACATCTTTATTGATGATGTAGATGAAGGGATCAAGTCTACCATCAGTAAATTTGTGGATAATGCTAAGCTGGGGGTAGTGTCAATCTGCTGGAGGGTTTGGAGATGCTGCAGAGGGGCCTGGACAAGCTGAGTCAATGGGCTGAGGCAAATAATATGAGGTATAACAAGACCAAGTGTAGGGTTCTACACTTTGGCCACAGTAACCCCATGCAGCACTACAGACTGGGGGATGAGTGGCTGGAGAGCAGCTTGGCAGAGAGGGACCTGGGAGTGCTGGTTGATTACCATCTGAACATGAGTCAGCAGCATGCCCAGGTGGTACAGAAGGCCAATGGCATCTTGGCTTGTATCAGGAATAGTGTGGCCAGCAGGTCTAGGGATGTAATTCTGCCCCTGTACTTGGTACTGGTGCGGCCTCACCTCGAGTACTGGGTGGAGTTCCGGGTCCCTCACTTCCAGAAGGATATTGAGGCGCTGGAGCGGGTCCAGAGGAGAGCAACAAGACTGGGGAAGGGACTGGAAAGGAAAGCCTGATGAGGAGAGGCTGAGGGAGTTGCTTGGAGAAGAGGAGACTCAGGGGGCAGCTTATCACTCTCTACAACTACCTGAAGGGAAATTGTAGTCAGGTGGGGGTCGGGCTCTTCTACCAGGCAACAGGATAAGAGGGCAGGGCCTGAAGCTGCAGCAGGGGAGGTTTAGGTTGGATCTTAGGAAACCCTTCCTCACGGAAGGGGTCATCAGACACTAGAATGGACTGCTCAGGGAGGTGGTGGATTTGCCATCCCTGGAGGTGTTTAAGGAAAGACTGGGCGTGGCACTTAGTAACATAAAAACATAGAAATGTCTGGGTTGGAAGGGACCTCTAGAGGTCATCTAGTCCAACCCCCTTGCTGAGAGCAGGGACGTCCTCAACTAGATGATGCTCTAGTGAGGAAAAAAAAAATAAAAGTTGCTCTAGTGACATGGTCTAGCTGATGTCATGGCGTTGGGTCATAGGCTGGACTTGATTATCTTGGAGGTCTATTCCAGCCTCAGAAATTCTGTGATTATGTGAGTAAACACAATTAAAACAAAACCACCACATTGCAAATGTATTGTCATTGAATGATTCAAAGTTTTAGTGCATCCCCAGTGTGGTGCATGAGGTTTAGCAGTGACCTTGGCCTAAATACAAATCTTTGGTAGTAACATCAAGCATTATCACTGCCAGCAGCAGAGACTGCAAAAATCTGCTGTTAACTTTAGAAAGTGCAGTTCATTAGAAGAGACTGAGCTGAAAAGTAAAAAACACTAAACAGAATTAGTTCTGTTTTAACTCAAACCAGGACACTGCAGATTAATTGTTGTCTCTATTCCTGTGCAACTTTAATAAAACCAAATTAACTGAAATTAGTACAATAAATCTAGCTAATCTGAAACATTTCTGTAGGGAAAAGTTAAATTAACAATTTTCACACTGGAAACTCATCACCTGCATTTTTCCTGTAAAAAATAGAGGGATTTGTTCCAGACCTATGTAAAGTCAAATAATACTTTGCTTTTCAATGTAAGTCAGGAAAAAAAAAAGCTTTCCATGCAGCTGGAGTATTTTAATTAAACATTCCAGCAGATGTTTGGATATGGTGCTAACTCCTGAAAAGCTTGCATAAAAACTGTACCTTTAAAAAAAATAGACCTGTACATCCTCAAACTTTCTTTGTCAGTCGTTTTTGTGAATGGGCATTCACAAAATTGCACAGTTTTGGAACTGTTCTGGAACACCAGTACCTTGATATAAAAGTTCTTCATACAAGCTGTTGGAAGCTAGCCATGGAATTCTCATGTCAACTTTCATGGCCATAGCAGATCTCTGCAACAGAGCACAGCCCAGAGTTTTGCCTTAACTGTTGAGCTTCTTCAACTTGTTGGGAACATAACTGGTCTGTTCAAGCTTACAAACAGATGAATCTTTAAATGTGACTCAAATTCACTTTTGAGACAAAACAATGCAGTTAATACAGATCCATACACGTGCAATCAAGTTTTTCAGCAAAACACACGTCCCAGCTTTAGATCTCCATGCACTCACATAAAAGCAGCCTACAAAACACTTCCAGAAATGCTTAATGAATGCAAAGTTCATTGAAAGGTATAGACTCCAGAAAAGAGGTAGGAGGAAACAAAGTGGAAAAGTGGAAGAACAATCTGTGTTCTCCACAGTGGCAGTAAGTGATTCTATGAAGTCATTCTATCAGCTAAGTACATGAATCAGAATGTGAACCCCATCATAAAGACTAGAAAAGGAGTAACTCTCCTATACTTTGGGATACACGCAGCTGCATCAGTGCAGTACTGTTCTTCAAAACTAGACTTCTATCAGCAGAAAGAAAACCAACAGTTTCATGTCAGTGGTGTAACAGCTTTAGCAATATGCCATGAGCACAACTACTCATATCCCTACATAAAGAAAGACTGAAAAAATAAACAAACAAAAACCCAAAACAAAACAAAACACACAACCACTACTTACAGATTCAATCAGAATTTTAAGACCATTTGGGAGCCAACACACAGCAAGGGCTCAGTATCGCTTTGTTGCTATGAAACATTATCACAGAAGAATAATCAGCCATAAAAACCTGCAGCTGACTCATTCATTCTCTGCCTGTAATGATCGCAGCTTAGAAGGCCACTTTCAATTTGAAATTAATCAAGCAGCATTTCTGAACATAGCTCTGAAAGATACCTCAAGCATCTCAAATGGGCAATGCTGAGATGTCAGACAAGATCTTGGAACAGTGAGTGTATCTGAACAGGTCCATGAGTAACTATAACATGAAAGCAGAGACAGGTGGGAAGCTGAGACCTTTTACACATGAATCTCAACAGAGCTGACCACTGCTGTCATGGGAATCTGAAAAGTCCAGAGACCAAAGGAAGAAATCATCTCTACCTGTGATTGGTCTGCTACTCAAAAGAGTTCAAAACACATTCTGGGAATGAGAGAAACCTGTGAAGGAATACCTTCTAGCAGTAGTGATTTGGCCCTGATTTGAAACAGGAGGATAGCATTAAAGAAGAATGCATCCCACAGACCTTGAGTTTTGAACCTGTCCTTGGTCTGCACAGATAAACCGATGAAGAGCAGATACTTACTTCCTGTATCTGGGGGCCCTTTGTATTTATTCATCTTCCTTATGACCAGACTGAAAAGGGATTCTCTTCAAGTTAAGGAAATGCTGGATATGCAAGTATCCTACACTGCATTTCCTTCAACCTCTAGATGATGCAAACTGCTGCTCCTTTTTGTGCTCAATGTGGGTAAGGAGAGTTCTTCAGGAAAAATGAGAGCAGCATACGGAGAAAGATGAAAGGATGCAAATGTACAGGACTGAGCAAGCCTGGCGCAAAAGGACAAGGCTACTGCTGCAGAGTCTGCCTTGGAATCAGCTGCAGTATGCTACTACTCTTGTCAGCGGTGTTGTCCCTGGACAGCAATGCAAGCCAGCTTACCACCTCCAAGATCTGCTGTCTCCAAAAGCAATGACTCCTGGGATGCAGAGTCACCCCTAAAAACAGGGAGTCCTGATAATTAATGCAATTTCTGTCCCTCTTTGTCAGTACTCGGTCTAGTAATACAGCTCTCCTTGTTTGCTCCTCTACCACCTGAGTCAAAAAGTTATCATCAATACACCAGAAGTCCCTCCTGGACTGTACATGCCTGCTTGTGAAGACTTCCCAACAGATATCAGGGTGGTTGAAGTCCCCCATAAGAACCAAGGCCTGTGATTGTGATGATACTTTCAGCTGCCTACAGAAGGCCTCATCAACTTCCTCATCCTGATCAGGTGGCCTGTAATAAATACTTGCAGCAGTGTCTCCCATGTTAGCCTGCCCCTTAATCCTTACCCACAAGCTCTCAACATGCTCTTCATCTGCCTCCAGGCAGAGCCTGATACACCCCAGTTGCTCTGTCACTTAAAGGGCAACTCTACCACCTCACCTTGCTGACCTATCTTTTCTAAAGAAGCCATCCATGATAGCATTCCAGTCATGTGATCTATCCCACCACGTCTCAGCAACTGCAGTGAGATCACAGCCCTGCAACCACTCACAGATCTCCAGTTCCTCCTGTTTATTCCCCATGCCATGTGCATTGATGTATAAGCATTTCAGAGAGGGAGCTGAGTGCGTAGTTTTTGCCCTTGAGGGCTGGTAAGCCTTCTGGTTCTCAAAAGACTAACATGCTGTCCCACAAGTGTTGAGCTGCTTACACCCAGGGGCCTCTCTAGCAAGCCCCATCCCACTCCAAATCTAGTTTAAAGCTCTCTCAATGAGCCCTGCTAATTCTTCTCCTAGTATTCTTTTCCTCCTGTGAGATAAACTTTTCCTGTCTGTTGCCAGCAGGCCTGGTGCTTTTGAAATCAAGCTGTAGTCAAAGAACCCAAATCCCTGCTGGCAGCACAGACACAGGCATTGATCTGCTGGCTCCTCCTGTTTACCCCTCATCATTCCCTGCAAGTGGAAGGATAGAGGAGAACAGGACTTGTGCTGCCCATCCCTTGACCAGTCATCCCAAGGCCCTGAAGTCTCTCTTCTCACTACTTTGTCACTACCTATCTGAAATATCAAAAGAGGATAATAACCTGAAAGCCATCGCTAAATGGAGGAGCTCCTCTGCCAGGGCTCACACAGGTGCTCACTGCTGTGAGAGTCGAGCACACCCTACAGCCCAATGTTTAGGTGGCAGTGTGTTCCGAGAAGACCTCCCTCTGGGAAGCTGCATCTGAGCTGGTGCGTGGAGACCCTGGGTCTCCTGGCGAGTAGCTACCATGCCGAGCTGACAGGCTTTCAGCACCCTGGCAAGCTAACTGCTCTGACCTGTTCGCCAGCCCCGAGAGCCCACCCTTGGCATGGCAACCACAA
>JANHFX010004694.1:28264-68810 GCA_027560015.1 Chloroceryle amazona
ACCTGTTCCTGCGTGGCCTGCCCTGGGTGATCCTGCTCTGGCAGGGGAATTGCACTCGATCTCCAGAGATCCCTTCCAACCTCTACCAATCTATGATTCTAGTTAGGTTGTTGTATATCTCTTTAGATGGAAGAGGGATTACATTATTAAAAAAATCACTGATAATTTGCATCATAATATAAACTATTCATACAATGCTGCAAAGTAATTTGTCATTTACAATGCAAGAGTCAAGGATGAAGAAAATTCATAAATAAGAAAAAAAATGAAAAATTTGATGGGCCAGAAAAGTTCAAAGGAAAAGAAATACAACCTACAATTCTATACGAAAGTATCAACAAAAATCATCACAGCTTTTCTCTTAACTAACGATTGAAAAAATAGATTCTAGTTAAGTTACTTTAGGATACCAGTATACACTTTTTGGTATGCTGAGAAACATTAAAAGCTAATAAAGACATCTAAGTTTTCAATTTTCAACATGCGAAAGCAAGGCAAAGCTTACAGAAGTGCAAATCGCATTTTCTCACCCAAGCACTGTCCCCAACAGATAAAATTTGTTCAATGTCTACTTGCCCTTCTATAAGACAACCAAATGTAACCAGAGACTTACCCATGTCAAAGGTGTCACTCAGAAGTCACACTCTACATAAGATTCAAGAATATAATATCCAGAAGGCATCTCCCCTTAGAAAGTACAAAGGCACTTGAAAATTGTCCTGGATTAGGACAGGATGGAGTTAATCTTCAGGAGAAGGCAGGGGGTGAGGGAGCCCGGGCCCAAAACGCTTGCAGCAGGTGCCATTTTCTCAGGCACTTAGTTCTTCTTTCTGGGTGTGTATTGGTTTATTATTGCCATTTGTTGCTGTTATTTATCGTTTCCTGTGTTGCATTGTTGTATTAAACCCTCCTTATCTGAACCCTTGGGTTTTGTTTTAGATTTTTGTGCGTCTTCTTCCCCTTCCCATTCCAGGATTGGGGGGGGGGTGTAAAGTTCGTGTACCACAGGCGGCTCTCGGAGGAATACGAGCGCACCATCAGGTGATGGTAAAATCCAGAGCTGTAACACCATTACAGGGACTGGACAGGGATCAAATCACAGCTTTATCCAAGTGTGACACAACTATGAGACAGAAGGAGCTCAGTGAACCACCACAAACTTTGTCTGTCCTAATCTCCAGAATAAACACCAATCAATAATTCTAGTCTCTCCACACAGCGATTCTGAAAAGAAAACTGTGATTATAAGATGATGCAAAACAAATGGCTAATACAAACCATAATGCTCCCATTTTTTTTTCCCCAGTCTAAATTCACAACCGGCTACATAACCAAACCTCTAACGTAGAAACTTTAAAAATACTTGTCTGTTTTTATCCTCTACACTTGACAGTGTTGAAGAAACACCACTTAAGGTTAAAAAAATAAATACATTTTCCAGGTATATGCAAACACAGAATGGAACTATGCAGACTTAACATGCATAGACCTGCTGCTTTACCAGAACTGTATCAATATGTAGCACCCTGTCTCTTTCACTGCGCTACTTATGAAGTCTTCTAATAACAGGATTTCATGAAGTTTCGTGTTTGTTTTTTGTTTGCTGTGGTTTTTTTAAACAAAAATAAACAAAACAGCAACAGATGAGAATATTTTTACTTTAATGGTGCCTTACTTGTTAAACTTTTAAGACACTGGTTATGAGTGTATGAAGTATGTGTCTGTAATTAAATTTAGCAGATATGAATAATAATTTACCAATTCCATTATCACCATTAACAGGATAGAACTTGATGACAGGCAATTTTTCCAGATTAAAGTTGCTGTGAAATTTGGTAGAAATCAACTCTATCCTATGGCAGCAGTCTAGTAACGTCTTTCAAGAAAATCATACATGCACAGTACACAGAATTATATTGCTCTAGCCTTTTACTACTTTGATAAACATAATGGTTAAAAAATTTTGAGACCATAAATTAACTTGACATTTGACTACAGCTTAATTATTTCCAAGTGTTCAGAATTAGTGTTTAATGGTAATCAAGTATCCCAAAAGATTTTTGCTATGTGGTACATCCCCTTTCATGATAAAGGCAAACATGTCCCCCCAGTCATGACAAATCTTAACAAAAGAAACTGCCTTAGGATAGCAAAACAAATTCTGAATCCAGCTATAAGTTACTGTAGCCTGGATACCACAGCACTAACACATGTACAGTCTAAACCTTTTTCCCCCCTCCACCAAAATAAAGGGGTGGCAGAGAGTGGAGGAAGAATATATGTTGCTCTGATTATTTCACTGTGTATTACAAAATGAATCACTTTGTCTATTGCTCATTTAAATGTTGAGCTATTCCTCCAGCTTGAAACAGTAAAATGAATGCTTTTTGATTAAAGGACTTCTCCTTTCTACTTAAATTCTGTCAGTCTGTAGGGAATTCAGCAAATTTTTTTCATCTTCTTCCAGAGGACCTGAGAATAGAGATGGCTGCTTTGTGTGTGTGGTTTCTTGTTTGTTTCCCACCCCACCCCCCCCCTTAATTACTTAAACAACTGCAGGTATTTTGATCTATCACAAAAACAAAATACCAAAACCAAAAATAGCAAACACTTTAGAAGAATATCACACAAGTCAGAACTACATATCATTGCTAGAAGCTAGTTAAATTCCTTTGATCTTGTCTTCACTATAGAAAAAAAAAAACAACAACACAAAAAAAATAAACACAAACCCAAAACCAAATAACAGCAAACAAGCTCCCGTTGTGCTCAAGCAAATCAATCAAAGGTAACATCCTACTAAAAACAAAGTAGTTTTTGATTATTTAGGATAATCTGAATGAGCTCAGATGAACTAAGGAAACTTCAGACCTTCATCTTAAAACTTCCTAGGAGATGATGAGAAATCATTATGGCCTGAGTTCACACCATACTGACGTGCTAAGCCCCATCCCCATGTACACACTATTGATTTGCAAGCATTATCTGCACCTTTTAGTTCAAGAAACCGGGGCAGTGAGCTAGCTTATGTGATTGACACTTTCCAAGAAGCAAATAATCAACAAGACAGACAGAGTCCTGGACTCTTTAGGTTGTCTTGTATAGCAAATCATCATTGATAGGTGTGAAGACCAAGAACCCAATTCTTTTGTAAGCTGTTTTTTGTAATTATCTTTTTGTGTCATTGCATATCCTTTTTTAACAGGATTAATTAAGTCTAGGTGTCAGCACCTAGGATTCTGCCTCTCCTGAAGCAATGGTATCACTTTTTCCTTGCATTAGGTAGTGTCTCACCAATTTTGCCTTCTGGTCCTTTCATTAAATCATCACCTTCCCCTCTCTGGAAGCATACAAATAAATCATTGCTCCTCTCAGAAGAAGCTGTCAATATTCCACTTCAGCAGAAACTGAAAGACAAATCCCTACTAGACATGATATTACCACCATTTATTAGCTCTATTTTACAAAATTACAGTTTAATAAAGCCAAACAAAAATTAATACCCCACCAATGGGGGTAATGAAGTTTGTTTATTTTTTCAACAACACTTCCAATTTATGTTTTGGGGTTTTTTTTAAAATCTTTATTTAGAAGAAGAGCAGCATTGACAGATTTGAATACAAGTTAGATAGCCAGGCACTCAAGTCCCCAGCACTCAAGAGATCAGGTATTCTGGTTAAGCACCCACTAGATGGGAAACACTTATTTCCTAGTCCAAGCAATATCTACAGCTTGTCAGCCCTCTCAGGTAGAAAACTGTCCTACAGGACACATCCACTTTCCAGTCCATTAACTCAGAAGTTCTGTATTTCAAGGAAGAGGGGAGAAAAAAAAAAAAGAGAGAGAGAGAGAAAAAAAGTCCTTCCAAAACATATTCCCTAACTATAAAAATACCCTATGTTAATATACATATACTCATCCTTCCATTACATTGAGTTTGTTATTATATTACAATCCCAAACTACATCTGAAGGCTTCATGTTACACATAAACCATGAAGCTAGTAACATCTGTATGGTTTGCAGCAGTCCAGTAATAATTTTTATGCAGTAGAATCAAGACCATTACCTTCCATGAAATCAAGCTAGAAACAGATTTTCGTGGAAGTGAAACAGTACAAAATAATTATCTGAGCCACAGAAGTACCAACACTCTCTTCATAAATGAAATTTTAATTACTTTTTTTTACCAGTCCAACAGCTAATGACACAATCTCCTGAAATAGTCTCGATTGAAAAGGGCTGCTAGACTTTGTTCAGAGAATATACAGGGAAAGGAGCTTTTATTCCAGCAGTGAATTGCATTATAATCATTATCATCTGGTTTCCTAGCAAACCAAACCACTCCCCATGAGAATTAGCATCTACCATCTCTTTTTACTTTATTAATTTGAAATGGAGAGGTAAATACATGTGCTACAGGTTTGTGAAAATAAATCCTTGACATGCTATTAGCAGATAATAGTCATTATGAATTATTATATAAAGTGTTACATATTAAGTGTTCCAGAAGCTTCATGACAATTAAAGAAGGAGGAACAAACAACAAACAAATGCATGTATGGGATATCATCTACCGAGTTCTTTTGGAATTTATTTGGATATACAGGTGGCAGTTACATTAAATTATTTTAGAAATTGATGTTTCCAAATACTGTTTCAGTTTTACTTCCCCTCACTATGAATGGTACTAATGCTATTGCGCCTGGCTTTTACTTTTATTTCTTTAAAGCATTTCAGGTAGGACTCAGAAGGTACTTTTAATTTCTAAGAGTGCCTCCTGCACATTCACTTCTAGCATGTCTAAGAGGAAACACTCTCAATCAAGTCCATCAGCCATACAGGTCACAAAAGGAGCTGCATAACTAAACAGTGTTATTGTATTTAGAAAATAATACAGTGCAGTAGGTTTTAAAACAACAAAGTGTGTCAGGTGTGTGTAAAATCATAAGTGAAAACATACCACATCTACATACTTTAATCTTGGAAAATATTTAAGAAGCTGAGGATCCTTTTCTTCCTTCATAAAGACAAAAGAAACCCAGTACAGCAGGGAATGACTGCTTGTTTTGTTTTGCTGCTCTGGTTTTATAAATGCCATGTCTAAGGCACTGCTGCAGCTCCTTTGTTGTCGTAAAGTGACAGCAGAGAAAAAAAGATGATGCTAGAGATATGTGTTATGAATATACGAAGAGGTGAGAATCAGTTGATTCCCACAAAGAGTCTAGACAATTCATTTAACAAGTGCTTCCCCCCCATTCCTTAAATTCAGCAATCCACCAAACATAGACTTACCAAGTAATACCTCAAACAATACAGTTCTGGAATTCTTTCATCAAATAATGGTGCCGACATTATTATAGCCTAAACACACCAGCTTTAACAGCAGCATTAATCTCACTGTCATAAAAAAATCCGAGGTTTCTTGAGCCTACTGTGACACTGAATAGTCACCTCCAGACAGTCCTGCTCTGCATGCATAGAACTTAACTATTGATGTCATATTTGTTATCTATTTAACAAGAAATTATAGTGAAAAAATGTAGTGAAAGTGATAGAAAATATGTTGTATGGTAGCTATATAAAGAGTAACTTTCTTAAGAAATTGTCCACTAAAGTTCTAAAATTTTTAGTGGTTTTACAATACTATAGAAGAGCTTCTGAACAATGCTGAAATACCTGTTGCATCTCTAGGAATTTGGTTATGTTGGCACATATACCTGCTACTGCAAAAAACCCATCATGAAAAGGAAAAAGGGCTTATGATGTTTCTTTTAAGAAACAGAAAAAAAGGTCCTTTTTTTTTTTTCCTTTCTTCTAAACACAAGTCAAAAGGCCAATCTACAATTTACCTGTATTACAAAGTCACATATTTAATTCATATCCAAAGGACACGTTTTCACATCCGTAAATAACACACTCTTGTAGCATGTCGACATTAAAGTAAGATGAAAAAAACTAGCATGAGACAGAGTATCAAACCTATGGTGCATTGGGGCTGCGAGCATTCTGGTAGCTGGACAGTGAATTAACTCCAGGAGTTTTTTGCCTGCTTGCTGGAGCTTTGTGGTAAGCTTTCCCTGGGTGTTAGTGTTCCCTGCCCCACACCCCAGTATACTTGTATCAGTGACTCCTGAGAAAATAACAGGATCTTGATGATGGTTAAATTTATGCTGACAATTTCCAGCCATTGCAGTTTTTATATTTCTATTGATTTTCTAATAAACCACTTGAATACAAATGTTATTTTTAGCATCTTTCCTACTTAATATGAACTACAAAATTACAAAACCAAAAATGCCATAGATTATACAGTTATTAAAAGAGGCTGAAGTATTCAACTGAAAACAAGGACCACCTGTCAACCAACAGGACTCTGCATTTGATAACTAAATCAGTACTTTGTAAGACAGTTCTATATTCACTGGAGAGCGCCATTATACTATAAAGGTAAACCTGGTGTGGCCATTACAATAGTACAGATAATAATCACCCTCTATGTGCCACATTCAGTCTCAGAGCCCGCTTGCTTTCAAATTCTTGAATCCCAAAAGGAAAGATGAGAAGGCTGCCTCTATCATAGTAGTCTCTATTATTAGACCAAGTCTTGTTTCTGCAATGCAGACATTTTGTTCTTCATGTATTTACAATCACAGCTAAATTTCCTGAATGTCTTCATTCCCGAGTAATGTGTTTTGTTTTATGACACATCGCGATAACTAAGTAATATCCAAAAGAATGGGTATACAAATAAAACTATCCTGATGGATTTGATACACAGGCACACAGAAGGTTTTCACCTTCATTGCTTGTTTTATATGCCCGAGTCATTAGTTCATGTCACCACTAACAATCAACAATTAGTGCCAATCAACTTGCACTAGCATACAATCTATCATATTCAGTGGATATTGGTTCTTGAGGACTCTATAAACAGAGTTTTATAAACTCGGTTGATAAAAAGCAACAGTTTTAATGTAGTATCCTTACAGCTTTTGAAAACACATGCCTTGATTTTACACAACGCTTTGATTAAATAAATACATCAGCATGATATAAATTAAACAGGCTTAAAATAAGACATGATAAAACTCAAGGATACCTTCCTAGTGTAATTGTACCTCTTCTGAGGCAACACAGGAACCATCTGATAACCACTCAGTACTGATCAGAATATTCAGCTGTTGATGATTTGGAAGAAAAGTGAAGATTTCCAGAAAAAAACATGTGGTGCCTAAACAGTGATAAATTCTGAAGAAACCAAGATGCTGATGAAGAGGTACTGTATGTCTTCACTGACTGCATACAACCAAGAAATAAATTTCCCAGAGCAATCAAGCAAAATGCTCTATCTACAAGCAGTCACAAAGATCAGGTACAGAATGGGGGATGACTGCCCTTAGAAGCAGTAGCTCAAAAAGCAATTTAGGTACTGATTAATCATCATTTAAATATTATTCCTTAGACAGCACAGCAATATTGTACTTGATCTGGTAAAGAAAGGACTCTGAAGAAGATAGGAAGCAAAATTACTTTGCCTCTGATACTGACGAGAGTAGCACTGGAAAAGTGCAGAATATCTAGTGTTCCCCACTTCAAGAACAGTGCTGAAAAAATAGGAAAGGCTCACAGAAAAAAAACAAAACCAAAACCCCCAAACCTCCAAAACCTAACACAAAACCACTCACATGGTTGATTGAGTGGTATGAATGATTAAAGAATCACAGTGACAGAGTAAAGATGACTGTATTTACCAAGAAGAAAATTAAGGGGTAATTTGATTAAAGTAGGCAAATGAGACATCAAAGGGAACAGAAGGTTCCTAAACTTCAGGAGGTACAGGAAGAAGAATGAATGACAAGAAACTGAAGGTAGTCAATTGCAAAACATGTGATTTTTCTTTCCTTAAAGGGCAAGGGTGCTTTATGCTTGAAACAAAGTAGCTATAGTCACAATCTTTGCAACTTGTGTACAAGTATGCATAATTTTCAGCAATTGTTTGGATTTGTTAAAAAGAAAATACACTACAAGCTAAAATTTTTAAAAGCAAAAGCTGAAAATATATTGCAGTGGTAGGAGAATGTGAGTGGTTTTCTGGCTTTAAACCTGTCATCTTTAGAAATATTGAATATAAACCACAGCTACATGAACAATAATTTCTTATGGGCCTGAAGTGTTCTTTGCGAAACACCCGTTTTCAAGTTACACCTGTAACCTCACGTACAGTAGTTTCACAAGTGCAAATGTCATTTGTCAATCTTGTAGCTTATGAAGAAAATCTGATACCATGTAAAGTCATCTTATCACTAGTCTTATAGTCTACCCTCGTACAGTGTGATAAACAGTTCAACCATTAACCGTTCAACCGTTAACCTTACATACAATTGCTTTAGAAAAAGAAGCTGGCCGACATAAGGCAAACAACTAATTGAAAAAAAAAAAAAAAATTCAAATAGTAACACCTTCCTTAGCTGAATGTGAATTGACATTCAGAAATACATCCAGTGAAGTGTTCATCTATGTATCACATACTCACAGAATGTCTGTTTAGCTGAAAGTCAGATTTAAGAGGATGTATTACATATGAATTGAGTCCCAAATGACTAAACCAAAAAAAAACACTTATTATTCAATTTTTTTTCCAGTAATCTCATTTTACTTCTAATTTACCTGAAACCTACTGTAACTCCATTATGTCAACATACCAAATATACATACTCATTCACTACATACACTCTATTGGCAGCAGCAACAGCAAATTAAAACCGCAAAGCTTTATTATTTCTTTTTTTCAGGCTTTTTTTATTACATCAGGGAAAAAACTTACTGTTGTAACAAAGGAATTTTCCTTCATATCATGAGCTGAAAGTGTCTTGACAGATCAGCATGTTCATACTTACTGAAGAATTAGCCAAATGTATAAAGCCTATGTTTTTTTTACTTCAAAGTGAAGAATAATTTTAAAAAAGCAACAGTTAACAATAATAAAAATAATAATAAAACTCTTAGAAACTAGACTGCTTACATTCCAAAAGATGCATAAATAATGAACATTGAAAGAAAATGCCTTTCCTCTGAGCTGGGAAGGAGTGAAAAAGAACAGACTGAAAATGATGGCAGCAGAGAGGAACTACTGAGATAGTAGCAGAATGAACAATCAAGCCAAGAATTTGGAGGCTCTCCTATTAAAGGACTCCAAAGTAAGTTAGTATTTAACTTGTTTGATAATCAGTTTTTCAATAGGATACAGGATCTAGCAGTCTTTTTTTTATCACAAATGAAGTCTGATGATGCAGAATTTTGTTTGCTGTTTAGAGACAAAACACAGCTGACCCTGTGCTGCATCAATTTGGGAAAAGCCAGTTCTTTAGATGAAGTATATTTTCTGTCAAGTTTCAGGAATGTTGCAGCATCCAACAGCAACATTTCAGAGATTTATTTTGAAATAGGCAGCTGTTGAGTAATGGAAGTGGTGGGATTATGTTATTGTACAGCTTTGGTTCTGCCTATCAGCCCCTAAAAGGAACAAAGCTTCTTAATGCACTTGAAAAGAATTTCAAAGAAAGGACATCAAATATGCAGAGAGGACTCATACAAAAGATAAAACAGTTCATATGACAAACTATGAACCTGATCACAGGTAGCCACCTTTTACTGAAGGACTGAATACCAAAAAAATTGGAAGACAGATTTATCACACATTCAAGATTTCAGTCTCCAGCAGGTATCATACAGTCCTTGTAAAATGCAAATACTTTGGAGGTGCTTAGAAAATGGTCAAATAACATTAACATGCATTTAAAAAAACAATCAAGGATTGCTTCTGTGGAGTTTAAGGGGATTAATGTAAGAAAACAATTAACATATATAGTCTACTGCAGATAAGATGCTGCTGTATAAGAAATATTTACGCATACCCTAAAGTCATTTTAGCAAGCAGAAGGATCTGGCATTTCCTAATATTCTTCTGAATTTCTGTTAGTAAAATATGCAATAATGGATGTTTTCAAGGAGGAGGAAATGGTGAGTGGGATAAGCACCAAGGATGCTTTAATAAAACATGAGATTAGCAAGACATCCCTTCTTTTGTCAATTCCCAAATTAAGGGAAGAGATACACTCATTCTAGGATTAACGGGCAAGCAGGTCAAGCTAGATGTTTAAGAGACTCGAGAAGCAAAATAATGGAAACATAACCAGTTAGAAGAAAAGGATGCTAGTATCTCCCTACTTTGGAATGAGAGCAACTTGGACATAAAATGTGTCTCAACGTGCAATCAATGAGAGAAAAACAAAATAAGAAAAATGAAAAGACTGGAACTCCCTGCCAGAATTCAGGTGGTATTGCACGCAGCTATAATTGGTAAAGGTTATTTTTAACTTGAAATTTTTAACTTGAAAAATGTGACTCCGTTGTCATAGATGAATTGAAGATCCTGACAGCAATCAAGAAGAGGAAATAAAGCACCTGTGAATGAAAATTATAATCTGCAAACTCTGCTTCCATGAACAGCTTGTTCTGTATATAGAAACTTTTTGTGATCGACTTGAAATTTGCATAAAGCCATCAAAGACTCTCCTTAAAATGCCTATGGGAAACTGAGCTATCTTTTCTTTTCCACAGTTTTTTCTTTTACATTCAGTTTTAGAAGTGGCATCACACAATATAGGACAATCCGTACATTTGTCCACACTCCCTGTTCCTTTTTAAAACTTACCACAAAACCTTACCTGAACCTGTTGAATTCACAGGTAATAATAAACAAATAGTAACAAAAATGGATGCATGACACAGGTAATTCCAGAAAATACATAGCCTTTGATTCTACCTTTACACATCCCATTTAACTGTAACACAAACTTTTTTTGAGACAGAAGTCACTAAAAGCAGCACCACACAGGAATGCTGAATGTATGAAATTCTTCATTAATTGCTGGGTGATACAGCAATTATCACATCTCGGGCAAAAGCCACAGGCAGAGCCTTTCAACAACACACACTAACAAGGCTATCCAAGCACATTCATTCAGTACACTCATTTTAGTCCCCTTGATAAATTTTGAATGGAAAAAAATTGTTTAATAGTTCTTTTATCAACTTCTACTGGTAAACATTCAGATTTTAAATTGCCTTTAACTGTATTTGTGTGCATGTGAGAAAGAAATGCTTGGATCCTCACAAAGATTGACAGGTTCAGTGATGATCTGCTTCAAAATACAAAGCATAATCCATTAAAAAAAAAAAAATCCATGACATTGTTCTCATCTCCACTACTTTTTCCTACTGAAATAAGATCCATCTGTAAATTATCCATACAATAAAGGAATAACATTAAAGTGGGTAAATGAACTTGATTCTATTGAATTTTAGTTAAAATCAACTAAATTTCTATTAAGCTCCCAAGCAGCCCTTACACTAGCTCATCAGAAGTTTACATTGTCCTCCTTCTCTCTCTAGCCAGGAGAGATGATACACTTTTAAAACCAGAAGATAAGCTCCTTAAACAGGACAAAGCAATCACACATAGCTATAAAATAACCATACAGCTCTTATTAAGGCATAAGTTAGCTGATGTCAAGTTATTTTTTAATAAGCACTGTAGCATATCTAGATAAGGATGTTAAATCAATTGCTAAAGATAACAAACACATCTTGAGAAAATTGTTTTCTTATTTTTTTTAATTAATGGACAGTGAAAAGCAAAAAATAATAATCATCTGCAAAGACAAAATTCGTGTGAAACCCAGCAAAACATCATTTCAATACATGGAATGAAGTCAAAGTTGCATTTGTAGTAACTGAAACTCAAGTTTACTGCTGTTTTGGTTAAATAAGTTGAACTGAAAAAATCCACATATGTCAATTCAGCAGTTTCATAGTAGCTGCCATGGTTCAAATACATCTCAAAAGCAGTTAACTTCCAGGTTGACTACAGGTTGGGTTATGTAAGAAGTATATAAACACTGACACAAACTAAAATAACTAATTGTCTTTAATTTTATTCAAGCTTTTGCCTGGCTAGTCCATTTTTCAAAGCAAAATGCCAAATACTGTGTTTCAGAACACAAAACACCAAGTAGACAAGAAAATTAAAATGCTAATTTTCTAATTTGAAAAAGAAAGAAATAATGAAATATTCACAGATTCTTATTTCTGAAAATTAAAATATTTTCACTGGTAGCTTGGAGAGAGAGCAAATTTTAGAGACTGGCCCCTGCACTGGTCACAAAAGGCAGACAGCAAATAATTAATTTTTTTCTCTGTTCCCCTAAGTATCACACAAGATACTGATATCCCATGCCTGTTTACTTGAACAACAGATGCCATAAATACATCATTGAGATCTTTATTTTTAGCTTCCAAAGGAAAAAGGCAACACAGTTCTGAAGCAAAAAACATCCACTAAGAAGTCACATGTATAGACAGGAAAGCTTTTAAGTACAAGAATACTCCAATTTATGTCACACTTCTAAGTAGGCAATATGGAAAGTCTGTACACAAGCAGTATATTTGCCAAAAAAAAGTAACTAACTAGTGCACTCTAAAGCAATAACAGCCTATAAAGCCTTGTTCCTTTTTGCTGTTCACTAAGGACACTCTTAAGCTACCACTCCAAAAGCTCATTCTCCATCACTTTTCACTAGACACTCAGCCACTTTTGTGGCAATATTACAGGAATTGTAGGCAAGATACAGCAATAGCCAGAACTGCTGTTGCAGAGCCCTGGCAACTACCCTTGCTGACACACTCTTTAACCAATGCTTAGAAATACTTAAAGGGTAGGTGTCAGGAGGATGGGAACAGTCACTTCTTTTGCAGTGGTGCCCAGTGGCAGGACAAAGACTTTTTCTAAATACTTAATTAGTTTATCAGGATTCTGCACGTGTTCGGAGGTGAAATTCCAAAATGATAGAGGTGACCCCTGCCCTAGATACTGGCCCATACTCTCTCACACGCACTGCCACTTGGAACTATCCAGCCTTGAAGCAGATCTCTGGATGGTATTCTTGGGAAAATAAATAAATAAAAATGTGTAACCCTAAACAAGACCTGGAACACAATCAGAAGACACAGCAATAAGAGCATGCTGGCTTAAGCTTCCCAAGGACATTCAAAATTCTCAAAAGCTGAGAAAATTTCTTACCCTGTCTTGCCCACAGATTGGGGGAGCTTACTAACAAACAAGGCTGCATACACATACCAGCTTAACCTCTTGATCAAGGATATAAATGTATCATAAATTAAGCTATCCAATACAGCAGCTTAAAGAGTTCTGATCCATTTCCCAAACAATATAAACATCACCACAGGAAAGGTATAGTGTACATAAGGATTTACATAACACTATCATGAAAATGAAGGGACCGACATTGTGACCACGCACTATTTAACCAATATAAAAGTGCATTTAACAAAACTGGTTTAACATGCTTTGGGCAGATCTGTCATTTTCTCAACTCTCTGGGCCCCAAGTGGGCACCAAACAGGACTGTCATGGTTTAACCCCAGCTGGCAACTGAGCACCACACAGCTGCTCCCAAGCACTTTGTGTAGTTCATATTACAAGCTAATTCCGAATCATCCCCTTGTACTACATGGACAGGGCAGATAACCACCAACAGTTCATCACTATCTGAGACAAGAAGCAGCAGCAGAGTCACTCCAACAAAGTTAAAATTCTAAGAAGATACCAGAGCCCAAGAAAGTGCTTTGATAGCCATTTTTCTGAGACCTCGGGAAGAACCACATGCACTCAGAGGAATTCAGCATTAAATGTACAAAAATACAAACTCCACACCTTTTCAGAAAGGAATCCTACACAACAGTTCTGTATGCCATCCTACTCACATCCTAAAAACTCCAAGCACCCCAGCTCTTCCCCAGAGAGCCCAAATTCTCTTTTCCCCTCAAGTGCATCTCACTGCATACACTACATTTCTCCCCTTGCTATCATGCACTCTGCATCAGTGCTTAGACTTTCTCAAACTCCTACTGTTCAGTCTCTGCTCAGTGGCACTGCCTGGGGAAAGGCAGTCACCCCTACAAAAGAACAGCAGTCATTCCCCTAACTTCTTGTTCCTCACTCCACGTTCATTCTTCTGACTCTATTTCTGCTCACTGAGACAAGTGTAACTTTCCAGTTCTGTCTGCATAGCTCTCCAAGGAGAAGAAAAAGAAAAAAAACAACACACTTGCCCTGCCTAAAATAATACACTCCTAAGAAGTCAGTGCTGACGGCTATGTCATTACCTAGAAAATGTGTGCTGAAGCTGTATCTTTGCCTTCACCTTCTGAGTGTCCTCAAACTAGCCCTTCTTCCTTTGCCCTACCCATTTGACAGTGGTTTTAAAAATGAAGGAGGTGAAAGTTGCTTTTAGAAGGTTATGAAAATAAATGCTGTTGTGTTACTTGAGAACAGAACATACAGACATCCAACATCCTGTCCCTGGAAGAAAGTGCAGAAGAAAAGACAAGTGGATAATGATAGCTTTCCACAGTGTACCTCTAAGTAAACCACTGCTTCAGGTCTCCTCATGGCAGAGGCT
This sequence comes from Chloroceryle amazona, assembly GCA_027560015.1. NCBI lineage: Eukaryota > Metazoa > Chordata > Aves > Coraciiformes > Cerylidae > Chloroceryle > Chloroceryle amazona. The sequence continues at coordinate 42,810 of JANHFX010004694.1, forward strand.
GTAACTGTAAGGTTAGTCTTTTTGTTCATATAAATTTTGAAAACTGTAATTGAAAACACATCAATTACTCCTCACAGCCCCAGCATTGTGCAGCACTGCTAGAACCAAAGAAGCCTCTTCCATCACAGGGCTTATTTAAAAAATAAAATTAACCCTAAAATTAAAACCACACACAGATGAAGCACTTCCCCAACCATCAAATCTATCCTAACAGCATCTTAAAAAAAATAAATTATCTTCAAGCAACTATAGCAAAACAACTTTAACAGCACTTATCAAAGCTATCTTTTCTGCTTCATCATTAGCTTCCTTTAAAAAGAGGTGGACTTAGAGAACAAAACTGTCATTGCGCAAGTATCTTCTAAATGTTAAGGCCAATCTGCACTTTAAAAAATAAATACATTAAATCTGAACTGCAGAGGAAGACAGCAGCTAAATTAGCCCCATTGGGGTTCCTGGTGCTGTTGTTTTGCCTGTTTTGTTTGGTTTTGTTTGCTTGTTTTTATGGAAACATTTGGCTCAAAATACTTCTGAGTATACACAAGAGACTTGCAGAGCCAGTTCAGTGTCAAGCAGAAGAAAAGGAGAGCAAATGACATCCTGCCTACTTATGTAATATTTTTCCCAAAGCTTGCTTCCCACAGTTGGGATTTAAAATAGCATCTTAGCTGCACTATAAAAGCAGAGTTGCAAGTTCACAAGAACCTTATCATTTACCACAAAATTAGTATGTATCAAATAATTAGAAGTAATTCCTTTGTACCAAATTCTAAATCTATCATTACACATTTTTCCACATACTTTAAATCAACAGGAGAAAGCATGCCTGCAAATGTAATATGTAACAGAATGCTGGTGTTTGTCACATTGTGTATTTGTGCATAGGCGATTTTCTCAACTGCTGAGATAATCTGGTAATGTACGTGGGATCACCACCTACTCCGGCCCAGGATTAAAACATTCTTCCTCACTTAAAATATGTTATTGGTTCAAAGGATCAGGAGCCTAGTTTTACTGTCCTGCAAAACAGTGTGTCTATATAGCAGTTAAAGGGTCTGGTTCTGTGTGCACTATTCAAGAAGCTTTCAATATTGACGGAAAAACTGTTCAAGTTCTCCAATGACTCATTTCAAGTCATTACTGACTCATTCTTCTCCATCGAGCAAAATCATTATCTTGCTTATTCTGGCATCACACCTATGTTATCTCTGATGATAAACAGATAACCATTGAAACTATTTGAAGTCAAATTTCACTGAGCTTATTTTCCACGGGCCAAAAGTTCTGTCATTAGGGAAATATCTGTAGGCAGGAATGCAAATTATCATTATGTCTGGGGAGGCATAAAAGGAAAAAAAGTGTAAGAATTCACCTTTGTTTTTCAGAAACTCTACATTAAATTATTTCTGAAAATTGGTTCCACACTTCTGCTAGAGTAAAACAGTTTTGGGTTGTTGTTTTCTCTGTTTAGTGTGTTCCATAAAAACCTTCAAAAATTATCCTTTAGTAGAATTCAAAGACATTTTCCAATTTAGTGCTGATCTGGACTAAAATCCCCAACTCCCAAACAACACTAAGGAGCCTCTATAAGCTATCTAGTTCCTGAATAGGGTTTAAATGCTAATGCAGACAATTAAAAGCTCTAAGACGAAACGAGTAAAAACTGTTTTGAGTTCCGGGTATCTCTAAATCAGCAAGGTGGAAGGGCAACTTCCAAAACAATGGAATGCATATTATAAATGTTTAGAGCTTACCTAATCAAAAAGTAACACCAATATGGGATAATGTAGACGTTCATACTACGAGGGTTATTTCAGTAAAACTGCTTGTAGATATTTTTATTCTAGTAGAGTAAATCATGTCACTTTGGGGGCCTGTTAGAATTTTAGTTTGTGATATACTGATAGTCTTGAAAGGCTGAGAGACATGGGGCTATTTAGCCTGAAGACGACTGAGAAGGGAGCTTATCAATGTTTACAAATATCTGAAGGGTGGGTGTCAAGCAGAGGGGGCTCTTTTCAGTGGTGCCCTGTGACAGGATGAGGGGCAGTGGTCACAAACTGGAACACGGGAAGTTCCGAATCAATGTGAGCAAAAACTTCTTTACAGTGAGAGAGCCGGAGCACTGGAGCAGGCTGCCCAGGGGGGTTGTGGAGTCTCCTCCTCTACAAACTTTCAAAGCTCACCTGGATCTGTTCCTGTGTGGCCTGCCTTCAGTGATCCTGCTCTGGCAGGGCGGTTGGACTCAGATGATCTCCAGAGGACCCTTCCAACCCCTACCTGTTTTATGTTTCTATGATTCTACAAATTAATGCCAGTGCCATTTTCACTTCTTCAGGCTAAAATTTGGAAAAATACATGATCAAAAATAAAAATGAAATAGCTGTCTAAGTTTTGAGGTAACAGTATTTGTGCAAATTCTCATTTCAAGATTCTTTTTGGAGCTACAGATATATGTAACAATTAGATTTATTCAATAAGCTATAGAAAAAGAAGCATTGTAACAAACTTAAACCTACAAGCTCCCTTCACCTAACTATGCAATTTTGCACACCCTGCATTTCCAAGTTATTTTGGAGGAAGAGCTATGAGGTAACTCTAGATGAAAGAAAAACTAACCCTCTACTGAGCAAAGGTTATTAACCATACTGTGCAGCATAACACTGCAAGTGAAGATGTTGCTGTATTTCCGTCTGTAACCTGACAAACTGTACAATATAAAACAAAGTCATTAACTTCTTGATATATAGTCTAGCAACCTAATGGAGATCACAATTCTAAGTATATACAGTTATCCAGAAAGAACCAGAAAGAACTGTGACTTCCAGGTAGAAGTCACAGTTTCTCATACAAGAGTCACAGAATTATCAGAGTTGGAAGGGACCTCTAGAGATCTTCTGGTCCAAGCCCCTCACTAAAACAGGATTGCCTAGAGCACATGACACAGGATTGCATCCAGGTGGATTTTGAATATCTCCAGAAAGAAGATTCCATGGTCTCCCTAGGAGCAGTGCTTTGTCACCCACATGTGACCAAGAAGAAATTTTTCTTCATATTTAGATGGAACCTCCTGTGTTCTAGTTTGTGCCCATCGCCCCTTGTCCTGTCACTGCACCACTGAGAAGAGTCTGGCTCCATTCTCCTTGCACCCACTCCTTAGATATATACATAGAGAGACATTGATAAGATCTCCTCTCAACATTCTCCCAAGCTAAAGTACTCTAAAAACTATTACTATAAAAAGTACTCTAAAAAAATTATATATATACTAAAAAGTGCATATATACACATACACACACTCTACTCGACTGCTCTCCTAGTCCCAGCTCTCATTCTGTTTCCCAGAGAAGCAGTTTAAGAACATTGCTACAAGAAAATAACAGATATGAAATATATTTAATATGAAGAATTGCATTCAAACAAAATCTGACTCATTTTTTCATGCAGTAAGACACATAAGCTACCAATGTGAAATGACATACTAGAACTTTGTTAAAAAACTTCTTTTGAATTATCCCTGTTTAGTACCACCAGAAAGAACATGCTGCTGCTACTGAGAATGCACAGAATTATTCTTTTTCCTTTTAACCCTGTTGCTGAGAAGGTGTCCTGTGTTTGCACAGGAAACCACCACTCAGCACAACAGCATTCAGTGTGGTAATGGATGTACGTTATTCACTTAGAAGATTTTAAGTACAAAAACCAGACCTGCTGAGTCAACACGTTTAGAAAAAGATAAGAGATACAGTTTAAAAATCCTGCCAATTTATATTTGAGGAAGATAAGTCACATATGGACTACAAAATTATCTTTCCCATTAGAAGCTCCATTTTCATAATTACCTCTGTCACAAAGTGGCTCTTCAATTCCACTTACTATATTTTCACTTTGCTAAGAGGCTGTAAACTTTCTACCTTTGCTTTTTATTAACTTTGGCTAATTAACCATCAGCTTCAAAACTATACATCTGTCTTACAGGTTTTTTTTGTGGTTTAAACAAGCTAACAACAGTATGCTACTCTGAAATAATATCCCTGTTACAGCACTGAGTTAGCCAGAGTTTTAACATAATGCCTACAGTATTAAATGGGAAGTAAGAGCTTAACAGTTAGGGAAAAATAGCTTCAAAAAAAACCAACCAAACAAACACAAAACAAAACCAAACCAAACAAACAAACCAAAAAACAAAACAAAAAAAAAAAAAAAAAAACAACCAAAAAAAAAAAACCCACAACCACCAAACCATTAGTAGACAAAACTGGATGATTTTTCTTCTTCTATTTTTTCACCACAAGCATGATCTTGTTTTCTATACGTAAAACATTGCACAAATAGATTTTTATCAGCGTCATTATCATGGAATGGTTCATGTTGGAAGGGACCTTAATATAAAGATCATCTAGTTCAAACCCCCTGCCATGGGCAGGGACACCTCCCACTAGACCAGGTTGCTCAAGGCCCCAACCAACCTGCTCTTGAACACATCCAGTGATGGAGCATCCACAGCTTCCCTGGGCAACCTGTTCCAGTGTCTCACCACCTTCAGAATGAAGGGCTTCTTCCTAATTTTTCACCTACATCTACCCTTTCCAGTTTCAAACTATTACCCCACATCGCAGTACTACAAGACCTTGCAAAAACTCCCTCCCCAGCTTTCCTGGAGGCCACCTTCAGATACTGGAAGGCCACTTTAAGGTCTCCCTGAAGGCTGCTCTTCTCCAAGCTGAATACCCTCAACTCTCTCAGCCTGTCCTCCCAAGAGAGGTGTTCCAGACCACTGGTCATCTCTTTGTGGCCCTCCTCTGGGCCCACTCCAACATGTCCATGTCCTTCTCATGTTGGGTGCTCCAGAGCTGGACACAATACTCCAGGTGGGTTTTCATGAGAGCAGAGTAGAGGGTGAGAATCACCTCCCTCAATCTGCTGGCCGCACTTCTTTTAATGCAGCCCAGGATGTGATTGGCCTTCTGGGCTGCACTCACACATTGCCCACTCATGCTGAACTTTTGATCAACCAGCACCTCCAAGTCTTCTTGCTCAGAACTGTTCTCCCTCCTTCCTCTGCCCAGCCTCTATTTGTGCTTGGGATTGCCACACCCCAGGTTCAGGACCTTGCATTTGGCCTGGTTGAACTTCATGAGGCTGTCATGGCCCCACCTCTCAAGCCCGTCCAGGTCCCTCAGGATGGCACCCCTTCCCTCCAGCGCATCACCCGCACCACACAGCTTGGTTTTGTCCACAAACTTGCTGAGGGTGCACTCAATTCCACTGTCCATATCGCCAACAAGTATGTTAATAGCACTGGTCTCAGTACTGACCCCTTTGGGACACCACTCATAACTGGTCCCTATTTGAACACTAAGCCATTGAACACAACTCTGACTGCGACCATCCAGCCAATTTCTTATTCACAGAGTGGTCCATCCCTCAAATCCACGTGTCTCCAATTTAGAGACCAGGATGTCGTGTGGGATGGTGCTGAAGGCTTTGCAGAAGTCCAGGTAAACGACATCACAGTTCTTTGCTTGTTGGTAAACGACGTCACTTGGTCCTCCCTTATCCACCAATGCTGTAACTCCAATGCAAAAGGCCACCAAATCAATCAGGCATAATTTGCCCTTGGTGAAGCCACACTGGTTGCCACCATTCACCCTCTCATTTTCCATGGGCCTTAGCAGAACCTTCAGAAGGATCTTCCCAGGCATAGAGGTGACTGACTGGCCTTTAGTTCCCCGGATCATCCTTTTTTTCCCCTTTTTGAAAAATGGCATTATGTTTCCCCTTTTCCAGTCAGTGGCAGCTGCATCAGACTGCTATGACTCTTGAAATATGACGAGCTGCAGCTTCAGAACTTCATCTGCCAGATCCCTCAGGACCCATAGATGGATCTCATCGGGTTCCATGGACTTGTACACCTTCAGGTTCTTTAGATGTCCTTGAACGTGATCTTCACTTACACTGGGTGGATCTTCCTCCCCCAGTCCCTGCCTTTGCCTTCTGCAAAATGGGTGGTGTGGCTGGAGCCCTCTCTGGTAAAGACTAAAGCAAAGAATTCATTAAGACCTCAGCCCTCTCCATAACCCTCATGACCAGATGATCTGTTTCCATCCAGAGAGCCCACTTATTTTCTAGCCTTCCTTTTGTCACTTACATACCTTTAGAAGTTTTTCTTGTTGCCCTTGATGTCCCTGGCCAGATTTAATTCTCTCTGGGCTTAGATTTCCTATCCTGATTTCTGTCTGCTCAGACAACTTCTTTGTATTCCTCACAGGGCACCCGTCCTTGCTTCCACTCTCTATAGACGCTCTTTTTGCATCTAAGTGTGTCCAGAATCTTGCAGGCCTCCTGTCATTCTTGCCTGCTTTCCTCTTTTTTTGGGACACACTGCTTCTGGGCTTGGACAAAATGGTCCTTGATATTGACCAGCTTGTTTGAGCACCTCTTCCCTCCCGGGCTTTATCCCATAGTACTCTACCAAGCAGATCCCTTAAGAGGTCAAAGTCTGCTCTCCTGAACTCCAGGGTAGTGAGCTTGCTGCACACCCTCCTTGTTGCCCTAAGGATCTTGAATGCCACCATTTTGTGGTCATTGCAGCCAAGGCTGCCCTTGAGCTTCAACATTACCCACCAGCCCCTCCTTGTCAGTGAGAACAAGGTCCAGCATAGCAACTTTTCTTTGTCGGTTCCCCTTCTCCTTGGAGAAGGAAACTGTGAGCAGTACATCCCAGGAATCTCCTGGATTGTTGGTGCCATGCTGTGTTGTCCTTCCTACAGATGTCAGGGTGGTTGAAATTCCCAATGAGGACCAGAGCTTGTGAATGCAAAATTTCTTCTATCTGTCTTTAAAGGGCCTCATCCACCTGGTCTTCCTGGTCAGGTGGGCAGTTCCCAGGTGGTAGTTCCACCTGCAGTATCATCACCATACTGGAAGTTGAACTACAGAATGTTTTAGTGCTTGAGTAGTAATTAGACCCAGTGTTTGAAATATTTTGTAATGAATGCATAGAGGTTTCAGTTCAATGTACATGATCAAATACATTGTCAAAGTGCTGTATATGGAGATCCAACACCAAGTTACAAAATGACATACATAAAAGGATATTGTAATAAATTATTTCCATGCAACAACAAACTTCCAACTCTCAGGATTCATTTAAAAGCTACACCAGCTAGACTCACTATACTGCTTTTGCTCAGCAACTCCTACAGTCATTAACATCATGCAAATTACCTGGATCACGCACTGCATGTTCCCTCATTTGGTAGCTACACATTTTCCATGTATTTCAGCATTCTATCCCTCTCCAACTTTTTCCTCATAGTAATATCCTAAGAGTATTAGGTATTTTTAAGGCAGTTATTCCAAGATCAAATTCTACAAAAGTCAAGCCCATGATCCATTTCAAGTTAGATAAGCAAGTATATATACAAGTATATACGATTTACAATGACTCCTTTTGACTGATATAGATGTAAGAGTACTCTCACAACAGATTAGCAAAGATGTTGCCTCTGACAAAGGAATGGAAAACACAAGTGGGAAACAATCCGCTAGATCCAGAAAAAGAAATCTGCCTATAGACTGACTGCTAGAGGAAATGAGCCTGAGCTACACATCAATAACGTCAATCACACTGGGCAGATGTCCCATTCTAAGGGAAGAAGATGGCATTAGCTGCAGTAAACTGACCAAATCCCAAATAAGATATTTGTCCTTATTCCATTAAGTTAGATAAATGAGGAATTGTAAGACAACCCCATCTCTTAACCCCAGTTTCCTATCTCGCAGTTATGAAACTTAATTTTGGTCTAAATCAATTTTAAGAATATAGATCATATATCAATTGATTATTTTTATATATAAAAAATTTTTAAAAAGATCCATCCTTAGAGTAAACATTCTGCTCTGTATGAACACAAGAAAGCATATTGTAATTATCAAATTTACAAAGTGTTTACATTAATCTTTTTCCTTCGGTTACACTCTAGTAGATTCAGTATCTGCAGTTAATATTATAAAAGAAATCCCTTTTACTAGCAATTTACCAGGAAACAAAGACATCATGAAAACACAATGTAAATCAGTACCTTCATTTACAGTGTGTGAATTCCTCAAGAAAGAAAACCAATTATCAGATGAAAACAGATCAGCACACAGCCAGGATAGATTCAAGCTCACTGAGGGCTTGAATGAGTACTGGCCATAAAAACCTCCAAAAAACACACACAATGACAGAAGAGGTTATATAAACCAAGAAAGCAGATATTTGTAAGTAGTTGCCAATGCTGTCTGGTAGGCAGCAGGAGACAGTAACACTGGGATGAAAAAGCACAAAACATAAGGAAATCCTCTGAGTGAAGTAACATTCCCCTCATATCTCAGGGACGAACAAGTCCTCAGAAGAACGTCCAGCATTCACAGCATCCAACATTAAAAACTTCTCTCCTGTGCAAAACAAAGGCAGTGTTCTGCTACCCATCTTCACAGACAGAGCTGAAACCTAGATTCAAATATGCACTAACACAAAGATTCAAAACCTGAAGCCACATTAAAAGATTTTCATAATTCAGAGTATGAAGATTTAGGCTGTTAAGAAAACATCTTGGATCTGGAGATGCATCTGGACAGAATTTTAATTTATAACTGGCTAATAAAAAAGCAAACTGTCAATATGATAGAAATTAACACTCAAGGTCTTACAAAATTATATACTTGAGACAAAATTCAGTAACACTAAATCATTTCTGGATTTGCTTTGCACATAGACTAAAAGCTTGGCATTCACATTTACAATATTGATTTTATTCTTATTTTTGTTACTATTGTTTGAACTGTAAATGGTAAAAATTAAAAAGTGTCCACAGTATGAAATTAGTGTAAATTATAATGTATATTTCTGGAGAGATTTTAAAAGTTAATATGGGGCTTTAAAATTATGCTAATTAATTGATATGCAAATATGTTTTGATAATTCCAAACAGAAGGGCTTTGATCTAGTCCATCCTATTCCCCTGCCCTTTGTACAGTTATGTGCCTGATGTTTCCTATCTACAAAAATCTCCGAAGTATTGAAATGAATCTCACACACATTTCATTCTAAACTTCTCTTTTTAATTCCCTCTCTGTCCCCAAACAGCTGAGGCTGCGAGCATGACAAACTCAAGTCTCTTTCCAGTCCACAGAAGCAAGGAGTGTTAACTTGGTACACAGTACTGTCAGAACTATTGCAAGAATGAATCCCTCAACAGAACAGATTCTGGTTCTTGCTGAGCTAGCATTTTTGCAAACTGGAGCTGTTTTGGATTCTTACCCAATCTTACAGTCCTACATTTTCTTTTGCAAGCCACTATGGCACTGCTCTGCTACTTTCCTTCTCTTGGACAAATAGATAAGCTTTCAGATAGGGCAAGTCTCCTCAGGAATCAGAAAAATGGCCAAACTTATGGGATGCAAGGTAGCAACAAGATAGAAGGATTTGGCATTTTACATCTTTTTGTAGATGTAGTCAAACCCTCACTACCTCAGAATGCTGCGAGTCCCTAAAATACACGACCATATGGAATTTTTTCCAAAGCCAGCTTGTAATCAGTACCCCAACTGTCATTTATGTGTATGATTTTTGATGTAAGAAGTATCTGTTCTTTCCATTTCCTTCAGCAGGACAGGATATTGGCCCTTCTGAATCTATTTATTTCACAGCTATTTTGGAATAGTTTGAAGAAGAATGCTTATTTTGCAATACACTCCAAGTAGCTCGGGTCAGACCTGTTTTTTTCCCCCATATCATCCTTTTTATTGAAATGCTTAGAAACTGTTTACATTCCTCTATTCACTATTTGTATCTGTCTTTCTTGCTCTGGGATACAACCACAAGCATTGCAATAAACATACTGAGAGACTATCTAATTACAGCAGCTTTTCTTAAAGCCCTGCACATGCCCTGCAACCATCCTCATCAAACGGTTGATTTTGGTCCTGCTTTACAGTTTTGCTACAGACATGGCTAGTGTTTCACTTCTAACATCATCAGTCATTCACTTGTATTTTCTCACTGTAAGTCAGACTTCAATCACACTGTATTTCAACAGATGGTTTTGTTGTGCATGAAAACTTAGCAAAATGTTAAGGAGAAAAAAAAAAAAAAGAGGATAGTGCAATAATTTCCTTTTCATAAGTTCCAGTTGTCTAAAAGGAGGTTTAGACAGTCCACCTGGCCCTGCACCCTGTATTCACACATTTGCTTCACCTCTTCCCTCTAATAAATCTACCAAACCTCTTCTGAGCCGCATTAGACTATCTTTATACATAGCTACTGATAGTCAATGCATGAATAGGTAACACAGTCAATACATGCTGGTCTTCAAATTATAAGCACATCTCTTTTAAGCCATTTTACCCATGTCTCAGACAAACTTGCTCTTCACAAAATTGCTGAAATATTTCATACAATGAAAATACCATCACTCTTTTTATCCAGAAAGCTAATGCCCAATCAAAAAAGTCAGGGAGGGATGATTACTCTTCTTTGTGCCGTGTATTTATATTCAGACTGGTTTTACTTCTAAGTAGAAACAAACACTTTCTATTTACACTGATAAAATAATAATAAAAAAAGTAATCACAGGAATTTGGAAGTTTTAAGAATTCTCACTCTTATAATAAAAATATACAGATAATTCTCACTGAGCTAAGAGAGGTGGCATCACCAAAATAAAGCAGAACCCAAACTAGACAGCTTTGCATCCATCAGCTCCTGAGACAATTCCACAGCTGCCACAGCAACAAGCAGAGAAGCCAGCCAAGAGATTAGAAAACAAGCTAAAGAAGAGTTCAAGGCTTGGGAGCCAGAACTTGGCATCCTGATCTTACAGCTGTCAGGGACACTCATGAGAGAACTCACTGTTGTCTACAGTTTTTGGAAGCAGGAAGAGAAAAAAACCCCAAAACTTAAAATTATTAAGAAGCAAATTAGTCTGGAAAGGCAACACGTGTCACCCTTCGTTTTGTCACAGCATTGTGATACCAAGCCACTACACCAAATAATAAAAGTATTTTTTGTACAGAAATATGGTTTTGTAGTAGTGTGGAACATTAGACTTCCAAAGAGATATAGTTTATTCTGTAAAAGAAATATCGGTGAACAAGATATAAAAAAATAAAAACTAAGACAGGTACTCTTTGTGTTTCAAAGTACAAAATTTTGCCTTAAAAATCTATTTTTTTTAAAGAAGGATATTCTCTCAAGCCTTCATTTAAGCTCCTCATCGTGAATTACTGGTAGCACCAACAAGAACTCTGGTATATAATCAACAGTTTTGCTAAGGTGTATGCAATTTTTATAAAAAAAAAACATAAAACCAAAACATCACAAACAAAACAACATATCTAGAGATTATTGAGAAAACATGAATCTGCACTGCCTACACCAGGGAATCCACACTTGCTAATGACAGACACAGAACTCATAATGACAACTGCACATTTTAAGACTCATTAAATCAAATTTGCAGGACCTCTAAACAAAATAATAGAATAAGAGAAACAACTCCAGTTTTGCAAACTGATTTTAAGTGCATACGCATGCAAAAATGTAAAGCTAGTAGCAGTTTTCAGGAAAGCTGTCTTCACAGATTCTGTGCCAGCAAGCCAAGGAGCTGCCAAACAACGTTTCAAAACAAAAGAGAGGCTCTTGGAAAGTGCCAAGAGACACTAGATGCTGCCATTACAAGTCATGCTTTATGAACAGGAAAGAGGATGCTTGTACCAAGATTCTCACTGGCACAGTGGGTGCGCCACATTCTGTACTAAGATTCCCAAGGAAATATCTTACTTCATGTGCACTGTCGAAATGAAGAAATGCTCAGCTAGGGTGAAAAGCAAAAGAGTAGAAACCAAGATGTCAAAAAAGGCATTGCTCTGTTAAAGAGGTGCTTAAGCACAAGTCAAATAAACAGCAAAACTCTTAAAAAAAAAATAATTTGATAGGGTATTTTATTTTCTTTTCTCCAATCTTTTCTTGCTCCTAATCAGCCTCTATGTCTATTTGTAGACTGAGATCCAATTTATTTCATTTTTTGAGTTTAGAACTAGCTAGCTCAAAATATTCCTAACTTTGTAGTCTGATATCCATCCCCTCAATACTAGACTTCTGTATGTGGAGCTTTTCCTGCTTTTCTTGGACTGCATGAAACACCGAAAAGGTGTCAAGGCAAACTTCTCAAGCACGCTTTTCAGTATTATACAAATAAGCCCTCTAGTGGTAAAATAACCACCACAAGAACTACCAGATTCAGAACTTCCAGGCACTTCCTTCCTCTTCAGGATCAAAATATCACACATGTCCTAACTAAAGTTAATCCACTAATGGTCTATCTACAACCTCTTTTGAAAGCTATTCCTTGAAGATGATAAGCTTACTTTACCTTAAGCATGAGTGCATGGCTTGGTTATTAAATTCAGGGATAAAAACATAACACTCAACAAACAGACCTGTCAACAAAGATACAAAGCTAGTTTAGTATGTCACAATTCCCTAGATTTTACTTTTTTACTTTTAAAAAGCATTTTAATTAATAGATAATAAACTCCACCCCACACTAGCACTTAATCTCTTTAATTACCAGAATCAAAAGTAAATACTTGTGTTCCTTCTATTCTGAGCTACTCCATTTCTTTTCCCTCCCTTGAGCATATTTATTCTCTACTTTTAAATACTAGCTAGTGAACTGCAAATGGCAACACCAACTGCAACCTATGCTTCTGGAAATCATTTGCATGATTGGTAAAATGTTGCCAGTGCATCAGATAGTTTATCTGTAACAAGTGATCTTCAAACATTGCCAGACAACATTGTCAAATATTCCCAAATATTATGTTACCACTTCTTAACAGAAGACTAGCATGCTATCTAGTTTTAAAATAAAATAGCTGCACTGTAGATCAGAAAATACAGGGAAAAAGCTTCCATCCACATACTTGTCCCTCTTTCCTTAACACAGCAATCCAGCAAATTGTCATTACATGAGTAAGGGTCAAAAGGGATGGTCATTCTGGACTGATACATATTTGCACATATTCAGCAGTTCTCGAGAAACAGAATTGTCTGGTATTTGATCAGATCAGAGCTTTCAATGTATTTTTAATGACTCAAGAGCTCACTGACAGTACCTCGGTGTATCTGCAACCTCACATGTGTTTATAATGGAGACTGTGGTGGGAAAAGTCACTAATAACCTTCTGCAAAACACTGCTCAACTAAGACCATCCCAGGCTTTCTGCTCTGAGTAGCAGCAAGCATAGGAAACAGCAGCACACCATCAGCTCACAAAGTTTTATCAACACACAAAAAAAAACAAACCAAAACAAAACAAAAAACCCACAACAAAAAACTACTTTGGCCTACATAAACCTATTTTGCATGACTTTTGCCTATCATGCACACTTTTTAACACAAACATGCCCATGCCTTGATATAACACTTAATTGGCTACAGTTCAGAGAACAGCAGCAGAGGATGAACAGTAGTTGTGTCACTCAAAACACTCTAAATCAAGTAACTGAATAGGGAAGCACATAACTGACTGAAGAAGAACAGCTCTTCAACAGTAATCATTAGTAACTGTCAAGCTGGAAGGACTATCCTGTGGGGACCTACAAAGATTTCTGGTGGATCAGACCCTAGTTCAGTAGTTTCATTGACGATTTTAGTGATTGAACAGGAAAGTCTGCTTAAGAACCATACATATGATGCCAAGCAAGGAGAAATCCAAGTGCTTTGAAGAGCACTCTGTGATCCTGAAAAGATGAATAAATACTCCTAAAGTACAAGATGAGATTCAATGAAAACAAACAGTTATACACTGAAAGAGGTATAGCAATAATTCAGGGAGGAAAAAAAAAAAAGGAAGTTTCAGTACAAGGTTATTGCAGAATAGACAAAAAACACTTTTGACATGCTATAAAAAGGATCACATACAATACAGGATCTACCTGAAATATTTTTTTATACTCAGAAGTTTATAAGTTTTACTACTTCTATCTGGTTTCAGGTATCATCATTTAAAAAGTAGAGATAATCCTGGTAAGGACACAAACAAGTATTTTGAAATAATTGACCTGTGAGGAAGAGTTGAAAAATCTAAGTTCATGTAGCTTAGAAAAGAGTGGACAGAATTTTCACAGCTGTAGGAAAGTCATCATGAAGGGAACAGTGACCAAATACATTTCTGTACTAAAGTAGTAAGCAGCTCAACCTGCAATTGGGAGATGTTGGTTAAAAGCTTTCTAATTGCAAGAACAGTTAGATTACTCTGGAAGGCTGAAAAATCTCATACAAGGAACCTCACATATGCTGGGATTTTGGTCAAGATTAAATGATTCTGGTTTAGAACAGGAAGAGAAAAGTTAGATATATTAAACTTAAGGGCAAGGTCTATAAAACACTCTGAACTCCCCAATCTGCCAGACTAGGGGAGTTGTTACACTGTACTGCATCTCCTCCACTTTCAAACAGCCACTCATGTTTTCTCCCAATGAAAAATAGGACAGGCAGTAGCAGAAGGAGAGCAACACACATCTGAGTCCCATCCTGACAAAGCCTGATGTAGACACTCAAACACTAGGTAGCACAGTCAGGCTTTCCACAGTTTTCCTATTGATTTTCCAGGTGCAACTATAAAGCACAGTAGAAGGGTACATGTGACAGTGGGATATTTTATACCTCTAGATGGTAGTATGCAAAGAATCCAACACGAATTAAGTATTGACTTTTGCAAAAAAAAAATCCTAAACTCTCACTGTATTATAAAAGGTACACCCATGCATATGAACATGTCTGCACCAGCAGGAATTGATCAGTATTGATCTCTAGACAGTGCACTAACAGCAAATGACAAGACAGGAGGCCTCTTCTACTTGAACTAGAGTGTCAGAAAAGTTGTATGAATTTTTCCAAACTTTGAAAAGAAGCCACAACACAACTTTTTACGTATTGCTCACAATTACTTTGTGGGATCAGAAGAAGCATCTGTCTCTTATTATGGCTTTTAAGGCTATGCTCCTATTGCTCCCTATATCTCTGCAGCTCAGATGTCTTCAGAGGGAGGTTGAGCAAAGTAATATGCAACTGTAATTATTAATATAATGTGGCACTACAAAGGCAGCTCAATTCCCTCCCCTTTAGCGATCAGTGTTTCTGTTAGAAACGCAATTCTTGTACATAGTTTCTCTAGCTCAAATTTAAGAAATATATCACACAGCTGTATGCACTCTTGCACTTCAGCTTCGGAACACTTTACAGTGTACAGCTTTTAATCCATTGCTGTACAAGTTATTTTGTAGTTAAAGTGTGTAACTACAGATCTCAAAGTTTACTCTACACGGAGCGAGTTTTGGGGCGAGAGGAAAGAGCAAGTTGCCACTACTGTTATTCACTTCACCTTCAGAAACAGTTAGGGAGCGAGGAGAGGAGACATGGAACACAAACTGAAAACTCAGTGGATTTGGAATGTCTCATTCTAAAGACTTATACCTGAATAAAATTCTTGTGATACTACAGCAGAGCATCTATATGAACAGGACACCCCTAACATTTCTCTTTCAGTAACTGTTATTGTTAACTTCTCTGGGTGGTTAAGGTCTTATTGTAACTATCACAGCACTTCAGGTAGCTTGGAAAGCTAAGCAACTTTAACGGTTCATAAAAACAGAAAACCAAAATGTTAGAAGGCTCTATCTATACTCAGAAAATTCAGAACTTGCAATTCCAGTCACCAATACAAAGTCCATGAAGCTGTCAAAGAACTGCAGTCTCAATAGCGCTCAGCAGTTATGTTTTCTGCTACATGTACTCTTTCGCGATAAGCATCAGAATGCATACGGAGTCCTGAAGAGACAGATCCACCCACTCCTTCCGACATACCCAAAATCAGTTTTAGCTGACCATGAAGAACCATCCAAGTTCAGAGAAGACCAACTCATGAACCTACTGACATAATGACAGCAGTGTCACTTTGCAACATGCTGTCTCCATATGGCCACATTCCATTCTCACTACCAGTTGTGCTTTTGACTCTTACAGGAAAATTCTGCAGTCAGAATTTAAAAGGAATTTTAGTCTCCTGTAATTAATTACAGGAGAACAGAAAAATGAGCACTTAAAAGGAACACTCTACAGTCTGGGTTCTGGGCTCCTTATTCTCATGCAAGAACTTAATCCTCAAATCCTCCCATATACACGTTTTACACTATTAAAAAAAGTTTATAGATTTTCCCCATAATTATTTTGTTAAAACTGGCATGTAAACCACTGGAAAGATGTCACAAAAATACTCATATTTCTCCTGCTTCCTCTTGCAGTTCCTATAATTACACAGGACTTCCAAATAAAAACAGTGTTAGAATAAACTAATAATATTTCCTTTTTTTTTCCCAACATCCTGTTCTTCAACATGTATTAATAATTCATCTGTTGTAATATAACCCTAGTACAGCCATTTTTTTTTTAAAATTAAGCCTTTTAGAAGCTAGAAGAACAATACTCGAATTCAATAACTACTTGCTAAGCTGTAACAGTAAAAATTTAAACATTTCCATTAATAAACTGTTTATTCTCATTTCACCACATTTTAAAACAAGTTTCACTCAGAATTTGCAACAGTTATGAACTTCTGAAAGAATACAATGATATTAAGTATCACAAACATTTCCAATTTAACAAAAGCTATCTTTACATTTGATAAAGGTTTATTTGTAATCCCTATAGCATGCATACACACACTCTCATACATGCACACACTTAGAACAAATCCTCTGATAAAACTAACCTTGATCAAGCATACTATGGCTTATGAATGCTCAGTAGCTTCCAACTGTATCTTCTTTGTATTATTCATTGTAGAGATATAGGTGATTATAGGCATGCGTTAGACATCTCCCATGACTTCAAAAGGACTCTTCATGGTATTAGAATAGAAAGCAGCAGCATACCAGGCAACTTGCACACTGCCACAGTTAATGAAAAAATCCATTTGAAAATTACACATCATTCTACTAATTTCTTCTGAACAGAAGAGTGAAATTCTGGATTGATACTTCCTTCCAGTATAAGATAAAAATTCAGCACAAAAATGACGTAAATTAAGTCCCACTTCTTTTCACATTTACTATCCAGCATGAATTATAACCATCTTCAATGTTCATTTAGTAAAGCGTTTTCACAGGGACTATTAAAAATAATTAAGTCTCTACTACAGCCTTTCAGTCCAGTACTGCATTATCTTGCAGAATTTGAGTTCCAAAATCAGTTCTCAGTTAAGTGGATCAGGTCGTTCTCATCACTTAAACCAAAACAAAGCAATCAAACCAAAACCAAAGGGAATATTATTTCTTTTATAAACTCAGATTTTAAAAAGCAAATTATGTACGTCAGAAAAAAAAACTAGAGCAACAAATTTAGCTCATTTTAAAATAAGAGCATGTAGAACTCATGCTGTAAGTTTCCATTAAATGAATACTAATTAAGTTTACAATACTGAGCAAGTGTATACCAAAGTCATCAATAAGAATACAAAAGTCAATTCAGAGGACTTAACACTCTCAACTAGATTGTTAGAAGCTATTGCAAAGAAAATTTAACAACAAAAAAGGGTTTCTGCAGTTTTGTAACTGGAAAACATCCAAGCAACAATATTAAATCATTAAGACTCTCTCTTCAAAGAGGTTTTTATCTAATCAACAATACAGAGGCTCCAACACATGTATGACTAGCATTTTCCTGCTATTTGGAGACAGTTTTACTGATCTCCTGTTCTCCGTCTCTTTTCCAGCTGCTTTACCCTTACCAGCTCAGAGCCACTCATTTTCACTCTCAATCATCTGAGAATACAAATGATGAATTAGATTTATGCTTCAGTGCTCCACACAGTTTAACCAACCAAACCAACCAACACATAGCACCATAGACAAAGTAGTTATATAAAACTTCAGAGATGGGAAGAGCATCACCATCCCTGAGAAGGGAATGATGCAAGCAAATGCTACTGAAAACTGCATCACAGATCTACGGAAATAGGGTCTCTGAATCCCACAGCTCTAGTGGTTCTCTAGGAAATGCCATTTTTCAGGCTTGTGCTGACAGCTACAGATATTACATTTGCAGAAAAGTATTTAAGTAATTTAACAGAATAGACTAATAAGGTATTTACAAAACAAAACAAAAAATCCATTCCATGAAATGCTAAGCCAACCCTGGAATTGTTGTGAAGCCAGAAGGCTTTAAATGTTCATACTCTATCTTGACATTGAAGAACTATTAATCTTAATCAAGTGGAAGGTAAACAATGAATACAAACAATGAAGGCATTAACTTGCCTTTTCTGTACATTAAGCTTCCAACTGCCAGCAAGGAAGATGTACATCCTGATCAGGCTTGAGTTGGATATATCATACTTACACATTAAAGGAAACTTGTCAGAAATATTAAGCGAAGTGGGTTTTAAAGAGATATGAAACCCTGACTCTTATAAAGTTCTTTAGGATGTCTTGTAATTGTCTCCAAAGATCTGTTCTCTATTCTTCCCTTTTGAAGTTTTGTCATTTTGGCAGCCTTGCACAATCCCAGAACGAATAGAGACAAATCTTCTTACTCAGTCTCCTCCTGCTGTTTTTCCAGATTGACTCTTCTGAAGCACATAACTAACCTAGTTAAGAAAGATGCTGTTTTCCAGGAAGACTTCCTAATATATGTCTCCTCCAACCTTTCTAGTAAACAGATGGTTTAAAAATACAGTAGTATCTATTAGATAATCTTAAATTCATGAGGAATGACACAATCCCAGAAGACTGCTCCTTACTGAGGGGACTCCAACATGACCTAAAGCATTGCCCTGATCCTTCTTGAAAGCTCAGGTCTTTCAGCTAACTAGCATGATACCTTTGTGGCTCCCTGTTACTACCATCGCCTGTCTGAAAACAAAAAGAGAGTATTCCCTCTTTTCTATCATTGTTTCTACTGAGACACCTGCCAGTTTTTCTTTCCCAGGGAGAGGACTCCGTGTCACCAACTTCTTCTTAACTTCCAATGTAATGCCACACCCACACTGGCAGCATCCAATTTACAATTTAAAGTCCTTCTAACACAGAAAATACAACTGAAAAAAGAGCAGAGAAAAGCTAGAAAAATACAGGACAGAACCAATACACATGAAGATTAATGTACTCTTCCCTCTGCTGAGGAAAGAATTCTGGCCTAGACAGACCCATGATCTGACCTAGCTCAGACATTCCTTTGTACGTACTTCTAGTACAACTGAATCAAAAAATTCTGTTTAAAGGAGTTAAAAAAAGAGTGAAGCTGTATTTCATACACTAAGTCTGACCTTTACAACCACAACATATATTTGTTTGGAAATATAAGTCATTCTGAATTGTGTCACTATAAAGTGAGTGTCTAGGGTTCATCCATGTGATAGGATTAATTTTCACAAGAAGATGGGAGGAGCCACAGTCAGGAGAGTCACCTGAACCACCAGTGGGAATTTTGATACCATACTGATGTCATGCCCATTATATAAGGAGTAAGGAGCTGTCAGCAGAGGCATCAAAAAGAACTGAGTGGATGGAGAAGCTGGGCAGTGGCAGCAGCGGGTCCAGGGCAACAAGCAGTTGCATTGTGTATCATTCATATTAATATATTATTTCATTAGTATTATTGTTATTACTGCTGTTTCTTCTCTATTTGTTGTTCTATTTAACTGTCTGTACCTCTATCCATGGGGTTTTGCCTTTACCTCCCAGTTCTCCTTCCCATCCCACTAGGGGGAGGGAGGAGTGAGCAAGCAGCCGAGTGGTGCTTAGTTCCCAGATGGGCCTAAACCATGGCACCGAGGAATAAAACTGTCAAAAGACAATGCTCCAGTAATAAAATGTATCAACACATTTCAGTTATCAGGGTTGAAAAACCTTCTGAAGTACAGGTTTCTTCCTGTCCTTCTCATTACTACACATCTGCTTATTTAACACATTACAGTGTTTGCAAATGGTTTGAACAACACTATTCATTCATCTGTGTGATTATTTTTCAACTTCCAACACAACAAACTGAGAATCTGAAAAAGGAATGGTTTGAAAAAAAGAACAAAAAATGAGGAGGAATAAATTAAAATGACTCACAAATAGGAAAATGCTGTTTTCAATTCTGAGATTTTCAAAAAGCCATTAGACTATTTAAGAATAGATAGATATTAGTATGCATTTTCATTTCAACACTATCAGAAAGATAGGAAATGAAACCAGCAACTACAGACTTACTTAGATCTCTGAATTTTTTTAATGTTTGTTTTCATTCTGACAAGCTTTTGCCATTAATCTTTACTATACAAAGTAACCAAAATTCTACACTAAATCAGAATGAATGTCTCAAAAAACCAAAACAAAACAAAAAAAACCAAACCCAGATATTAGATGGAACTAAAAAAGATATCTGGAAATTTTTTTTATTTTGGAAATAAAATATAATCCATATTAATATACAATCAGCAAAACTGTTGGCTTTGTTTTGTTTTTAAAACCTCCTGAACCCAGGACTCTGGTTCAGCAGCAAGCACTTATAAAATTTTATACAGCCAAATCCATAAGTCCTCCCACTATGTGAAAGGTTAAACCTCTCACTGAGCTGAGATAAAAAAAACCCTGAAAACAATTTGATCCCCTGTTATTCGGAATAATATCTAAAATATTTCCTAATGTTATATTCAAATTAAACCTACAATTTTAAGAATTCTTGCAAAGTACAATGTGTATAAAATGCAGAGAAATTTGAATACATTATTATTCCACTGAATGTTATACCAACACTGTTCAGCATTTTCTGGTATTTTTTGCTGGGGTTTCCATCTGAACTTAAAATATCAAACTATTTTTATGTCTCACAACTGCAAATGTAGGATTAAGCCAAATTCCAGTGACTTACCTGTCTAGCATAGAATATAAAAATCAAATTCCTATTTTGTACAACATAAAAAAATAAAAATATGCATCATATTTTTAAAGGAGGACTTTTAGATATGATTTCTTATGTGTATGTATACATACCATATATATTGGTATAGTTGAGGTAGAGGTATTCTTCAATATAAGCAGTTATGTTAATTGAATTCACCAGTGGCTTGCATTAATTTTTTTCAATTACTAGTGCTGCAGAATTACTCTATGTATAAAATGAACCAAATAATTACACAATTTACTTAAAGTGCATTTTTCCATTTATCTTCCTGTATTTTCCTATTTTCATAACAAGTGTAGGTGGTGATAGCTCTTGGCCAAGATGTAGTTCATATTTCACCTGATGAATAAGCTTGCTAAGTATTTTCTCAAAAAGGAAATATAAAGCTGTCATTAAGTTTTGTACCTTACTGTGAAATATTTCAGAAAAAGAAAAATACTCATGTTATAACTGAAACACCCTCATGTAACATATATGCTCTATACACAGCTGTTTTGCTTCAACTTTGCACTGTTCTAACTCCATTAGTGTCAATATACTTATATGTGTGAATGCTGATGCAGCCTATTTTTCTGCATTTTTTTCCCAGTTTATGTAAAGTTGGCCATAAGCCAACTTTATATAGAAGTGTATATGTAAGTGTATATAAGTGTATATATAAGTGTAATTTGTATGTCTGCTAAATCCCAAACTGCTAGATCCTACACAAATAAAGCTGTTCACTCCACACACACAGAAGCACACCTCTCTTCCACCCTGCCAGAACAAGAGTCATGTATGTTATTGCTAAGTAATAAGACAACTAATACCATTTCTTAAAACATAAAAATAAAATAAAAAAGCACTTGTCTTTATCAGGAAAAAAAACAGACTTCATTAGAATCTGCCGAAAAACGTCTAAGGATTCTTTTTTAAAAGGAAGTTAAGGAAAAATATTTAATTTTGATGTAACAAGCCACCTAAATTTACCTTTGCCGAGGAAGTAGATTCAGAAGATCTTCAATTGCACTCATGATGCACCATTTACTCATTTCTAACTTTATCTACAAAGCAAAGTATGAGGCAGCCTAGAACCAGATGAACACTGGCAGTGTTTCTCAGTTTCTTTGGCACATCATTTAAGGAACAACTGCCATACTTACTGCTGAGCTGACTGACTGTTGGAGCCATTATATTAAAAGTGCTCAGCAGAAGCTTAAATTGCTTCTACTGTACACCAGGAGACCTTTGATGAAGAAAAACACAATAAAATAGAACTCTAGAGAAAAGCGGATGTACCAGGCAATTCCCAGTCACTTGGACTTTGAATCATCTATCACTTTTAAACATAACATCACTAACTTGTCAGCTTTATTAAAAAAAACCCTCTTCCTGATTTCCAGCCTTTGATAAATGGATTGTCAGCTCCTCCTCACCAGGAAAAAACAAAGCCTAAGAATGGGTTATTTCCCTTATGCCACTCCATAACTCCTCCAGAACTATGTATTTTTAAGAACCTCATAAAGATCAGTTTCAAATTCTTATGAAATCAAATCCACACAGCCCAATTGTTTATTAAGTTTACTACAAACCTGATAGTCCTGTCCCTAAGCTAAGGTCCCGATTTTCATCTATACCAGAACTGATTCCAGTCTTCCCATAACTGTATTTGTAAGGTCAGATTTTATACTACAGCTATGAACAGGACCCTCCGTTACTATTTAGTATTTCCTAGCTAATCCCCAAATGTCTCGATGTGACAGAAAACATCCGGGCTAAGTGCACCTCTACATAAAAGCTTTTGATTGGTTTACTACATTTGAGTGCTGGATACACAAGTTACTTTTGGGATACTATGTTCCTATGATACATTCATGTTAAGTTGTACTTTACAGGTATTGCTTTAAAAACAAACAAACAAACAAACAAACAACAAACCACAAACCAAAACAAAACAAACACCACCAACAATAAAATAAATTTGAGTGTTGTATATAAAACTGATTTCTTGCACTTAACTTTTAGAGTAGTCCTGAAACTGATTTAATTCACATTCTTTGACTTTATAGAGTCTACAGTAAAAAGAAATAGTCATCAGGAAGAAAACTGTCAACAATTTTCAAAGAAAAATTAAAAAGCACTGCAGAACTAAGGTTACATATTGTTTTAGCCTGCTTCCCCAATTATTCATTTAATTTCTTCAGAGTAATTATGGGGATCTTAATAAGTTCTCCATTAATAATGTTTACAAATATCTGAAGGGTGGGTATCAAGTAGAAGGGGCCAGTCTCTCTTCAGTTGTGCCCTGTGACAGGAGGAGAACTGTAGCAAGGTGAAACACAGGAAATTCCACCTCAACATGAGGAAAAAACTTCCTCACTGTGAGGGTGACAGCCCTGGAACAGGCTGCCCAGAGAGGTTGTAGAGTCTTCTTCTCTAGAGACTTTCAAGACCCACCTGGATCTGTTCCTGTGTGGCCTGCCCTGGTGTTCCTGTCGACAGCAGGGTTGGGTTTAATGATCTCAAGGTCCCTTCCAACCTCTACCATTCTACGATTCTAAGCTTTTTTTTTTTTTTTTTTAAGTCAGTGTAAAAAGTGAAAAGTCGGAGGTGATTTGGAACAGTTTCACACAAGCACAGATGCTTATGTAGAATGTCCTACTTTGCACCTGTGTCTCTGTAAAGCCTGAAGAACTAAACACACTATGAGATATAACTATTTTTAAATTCTCTTAAAGGTTTTTTGTTTCCTGCTTTAAGGACATTCTCCTACTTCTTTGTTTGAAAACTGCACTTGCTGCATTCAGTTAGCATCCATCCCTTAGCAAAAGAGGGGACTTTAATGATTCTGCTCCTGGTTCAAATCATGTTACCATGTTGGGATTGATGAAAATAGGTCAACTGTGAAAAAAAATTAGTAATTAAATGTATTAATGTCCTGGTTTGGGTGAAAACAGAACTAATGCTATTCAGTGATTTTACTTTTCAGTTCAGTACTTCTAACTAACTGCACTTTCTGAAGTTAGAAGCATGTTTTTACAGAGAGTGTCTGCTGGTAGCAGTGATAACAGCCCATGTTTATAGTTACTACCAAGAATTGGTATGCAGACCAAGGCCACTGCTGGACGGTGTGTACCACACATGGGGGTGCAGAAAGGAAAAAGACCACACCTAGGAAGGAGCGGACAGGGCAGATGACCCCCAACTGACCAGCAAGGTATTCCATCCCATATACGTCATATTCGGTAGGAAGCATATATTTGGTAGCAAGCAGAGGGATCCGAAAGGGTCTATTGGGCTTTTCCCTGGGCTCTTTTCCCCTCTTGGACTGCTTCCCCAGAACATCCAAGGAGGACCCTGTCCATTCTGCCTTCGATCCCATGTTCCTGAATCTGGTAGCAGAATCCAGCTCCTGAACACAGCTCCCGTCTGCTGCGGGGCCCAGTCTGGGACACCCAGTGCCTGTTCTGTAACATCAGTGGTGACAGTGATGTAATTACCATCAGGGGGTTGGGTTCAGTACTGGTTTTGTATATATTTGTACATATTCTATTTTATTATTATTAACCATTATTCAAGCTGTTCTAATTTCCTTTTCTAATCACTAAGTCTCTCCCCCTTATTCCTTTTCTCTTCCCCTTTTGGGGAGGGAGGGGGGTTAACATCTGTTAGGTCTAAGGGGCTGCCCTGACCTTAAACCACGACAATATTGTTTTAATGCATACAATTATTATTAAATGCTTACATATTTTATTCAATTACTTAGCATTTACTTTGCTTATACAATACATATTGCCATCAAAAGTGTAGACAGCAGTAGTTACTGTTAAGGACAAAAAAATTCAGTTTGCATAAATCAGTTGGGGCTGAATACAGAATGCTTACAAGAATATCGCACACAGTTCTTCATTACATCTCTGAGTGACATCAAATGTTGCCACAAACATGTTTCCATTTGAAAAGTAGTATTACTGAAAAGCAATTTTTTTTTTTAGTAAAAAAAAGGTCAGGGCTTTGCTAATACCTGTGCTTGGTTTTGGTAAGAACAGTGCTTCTGTTTAGCTTTGCTCAAACAAATATATAAATATTCAACTGGAGACTCAATTAATTAAACATGATAAAAATATTTAATGACAGCTATGATTTAAGTAGGTTACCACATCAACTGAACATGTGAAAGTGTAAATAGCCTACTAAAATAATTTTGTGCTCCTCAACACGTTCACACTGCCTGCCAAGCTGCTGTCACAATATCATGAACATATTGTAAAATTGTCATTTTCACCTAGAGCAAATACCAGAAAGTCAAATAATTCACCTGTATCATGTGTTTCTGAATCTACTAGGTGATCTAAAACACTTTTCTATCAACACCTTGACATATCTGACAGTATTTTTTCCTACCTTTACACTGATGTCATTTAGATTTAATAGGTTTGTCCGAGAGGTTTAACATGATTTATTATTTTCCTGAATTTTTCTTTATAACCAAAATGCACAATTTAATCTTTAATAAATATAGTAACAGTACATGGGACTACTGCCAATACATGAGATTTGTGCTTCTATTGTACTTCAGGGAGCATCCTGTTGATGAAGTAACAGTTACAGGAGAAAGACTCATTGCTGCAGAAGTCCTGCAAATTTAATCCAGCACAAGCCTACAGCACTTCTGTGTGTCTTCCATACACAGCTGCTTCTGCTCTTCTCCCTTTCACCAAGGAAGCGTGTCAGAGAGCTTCTCCTAGACCAGTTCCCTAATCTGATTCATCACGCACCAGAAAAAAGAAAGTACCAGTGTAACAGGTAAAATGGGACTAAATACCCAGAAAGCCAATCGCATCCTGGGCTGCATCAAAAGAAGTGTGGCCAGCAGATCGAGAGAGGTGATTCTGCCACAATCTGCTCTGGTCAGACCTCACCCGGAATACTGCGTCCAGCTCAGGAGCCCTCAGCACAGGAAGGACATGGACCTGATGGAGCGGGTCCAGAGGAGGCCACAAGGATGATCAGGGGGCTGG
>JANHFX010004695.1:0-41649 GCA_027560015.1 Chloroceryle amazona
CAAAAAACTCTGCAGAACAATTCGTTGAGAAATCCTCTTGCGCTCAACCTTTGAGCGATTTATCCAGCCTGGACCCTCATGGGGATTTTAGCGGCAGCAGTCCTTCGTCCTTGTGCACTGAGCCCCTCATCCCCACCACCCCCATCATCCCCAGCGAGGAGATGGCCAAAATCTCCTGCAGCCTGGAGACCAAAGAGCTCTGGGACAAGTTTCACGAACTGGGTACGGAGATGATCATCACGAAATCTGGGAGGTAAGGCTGAGTAGTCCCGGGGAAGCTTCCTAAAAGTGGCTTTGGTCTTGGGTAGGGGAAAGGGCAAAACAACTAAAACACCACAGTTTTTATTTTGGGAGAGAAACATGTATGGGCTAAGGGGGAGAAGAATGTCGTCTGGGCAGAAATGTTGTTTTCCTAAGAATTTGGTCTGTGGCTAAAAGCTCATTTTGTGCGGACCTGGGGAAGATACAGGGAAATGCGGGGTCGTGGGGAAATAAATTCAGTCAGAGATTGGTCTGTTTTTTTTTTTTCTTTTCTCTCCTTTGCAAAAATGTACAAAAGAATACCAGACTTCCTTGTCACCTCATGCCGTGCTATTTCTTCAGTAAAACTTCTGGGGTTTGCGTCAGTGAAACACAGTCTGGAGGAGCCAAACGTCTTCTCGGGTTTTGTAATCCCCAAGTTAGTTGTTAGAAATGTAGCTCCCTTATTTTTATTTTTTTTCCCCCAGCTGATGAGCTCTGTCAGCATGTATTTTTAAAAATAATAATAAAGTCTATAAAATCTGCATTTTGAAGGATAAAATTTTAAACTGTTTAAAGTTATTTATTTCTACTCTGACAAACCCATACATTTTAAAGTTGCGTTTTGTTTCAGAATTTAAGTGAAGAAAGGAAAATTTAGTTTTGAAAATTCCCCTCAGAAATATCATGAGCAGGCTTAAAAGTACATGCATGTGAAATATGTGAGAATGCTAATGGAAATAATTTCTGCACTATTTCCCTAACACTAGTATAGATCCCATGGGAAAAAAGTCTATGCTTCTAAGGACTTATGTACCTGAGGTACAACTGTTTTCTCAAATTGTTTTGTACTTTTAAATAACAGGGAAAAGCACGTTTATCCTTTCCTTTTTCACTGTTATCCTTCTTTTCTTTTTCTTCCAAAACATCGTTCTGACTTCAAGCCACACTTTCTGTGCATATTAAAGATACATGGGATTTAATTTATCATGCTGAAGCAGAATCAATAGATGCATTGATTTTTATTTTTTTTTTTTCCACTTGGTTTAAATAGAATTCTTACTTTTATCAGCTTTTCAGAAGCTCTCTTGTTTCTATTCTCCATCTGCATATTTATTTCCTGCTTTGACTTTATTTCAGGAGAATGTTTCCTACAATCAGAGTTTCCTTCTCAGGAGTGGATCCTGAAGCCAAGTACATTGTGTTAATGGATATAGTTCCTGTGGACAATAAAAGATATCGCTATGCCTACCACAGGTCTTCCTGGTTAGTGGCTGGAAAAGCTGACCCTCCACTCCCTGCAAGGTTTGTAGATTTTACTGCTGGTCTTTCTTTTATTTCCTTTGTCAGTTTTGTTTTGTTTTGTTTTTTTTTTCCTTCAACAAATACCTGCCATTAATCTTTCAACACTATTTGCAAGTAGTGCTCCGAGGGGTTTTGCAAAACTCTGTTTAATTTCTGTGATGCAGAATCGGGCCTCAAATCTCTGTTTGAGGTTTGATTAATACTGAATGTTCCAAGGCATATATCATTTGGCTAAAGGCGCTTTTGGATATGTATTTATATATCTGTGGTTTTTTTTCTAATTAAGCTTGCCTCGATTCACATAAGAAAGCTTTAAAAAAAATATTATTTGTCTCTTTGTTTTGCTCCCTTCCACCCCCCCCCAGTATTTGATCTCATAATTTAAAGTAATTCAAGCCAAGTCAAAGTGGAAACACTACATAAAAAAAAAAAAGTAAATTCCTCCCCCCTTTTTCTACAGAAACAAAATGCTATATCAAACTAATTTCTCAAGTCATTCTGTTAATATAATTAATGACTGACTCCTTTCGGCCCGGGGAAACTGAGGCTGCATCACTAGGCTGTGGGGTGGGAAGGCACCTCAAGCAGAGACACATACTTTGTGTTCAGCCCAGTGCTTCTGTACATTGTTTCAGTCCCTAGGTCCAGTAAGGCTGAAGCACATGTCAAAAGGCTTTGCTGAGTCAGAGCCGGAGATATGGAAATAACATGGATGCCTCTGGCTTCAAAGAAACTTCGTGTGGAAGGATCTGCGCAGGCACACAGATCTGCTCCAGGTGGTGTAGCCCAGGGTTAAGAACTTGCTTATTACAGAGGCAGAAATTAAAAGTGAAACATAAGAAATAGAAGCATTTTATTTTTGTTTGTGTGAGTACAGGGACCAAATCCTGCAAGCTTTTCTCATATAAATAGTTTGGCTGAAATCTTGCTGACTGCTGATCTCTGGAAGGCAGCTCAGAGAAGTAAACAAACAAAAAGTGCATGCAGAGAAGCTGTGATTAAAGTTAGCAACCTAGGAGTTATGTTGGCTTTGTTTTCATGGCCAAAAACTCCTTCTTGCAATGTGGTTAACGTCTGAGGGCTTCATTTGACGTATGGTAATGAGCAGTGATCAAAACCCAAAGGAAGAACATGGATTCTGCTCCAAAGGCTTCAGCAACAAAATAAAAAATAAGGGAAGGACAGAAATAGTTTTAAAAGCACGGTTCTCCTCATTATTCTGTTCAAGTGCCTTTCGGGCTACCTTTAAATAGATTGCTAATTCACATGCTATCTGGCATAGAATAGTTCAATGAATGGAAAACAAGAGATTGATACTTGGAAGAATTAGCAACTTACCTACTGAGTGTTTTAGAGCTGGGGTCAAAACTTCTTGGAGTTTACTATTTATTACCATCATCCTGTGGTAGCTCTTTTAAGGTCCCAATTGGATCAATGCTTCTGTCTGCAAATGTGTATTGTTGCATTTTCAGGATGTTTTGAGGATGTTTTGCCCCTATATGTAAATGTATTCCTTTCCTGTTTCATTTTCAGGCTGCTTAGCCAAGACACCATTGATCATAGCAGAGGCACAGATCACTTTTTCTTTGTATGAATGGTGCTTATGTATATATTTATGCACTTTCTCCATCTTGTGCTCCTGTTCAGTGTGTGTGTGGGGAGATGTTCAGTGTTTGCACTACTACTTTTTAATGTTTAATGGTTTTAAATTTTTTTTTATTACTTTTTTAATGTTTAATGTTTGCATTACTACTGTTTTTTTTCTGGAGTGTTAATGCATCATTTGAGGTGGGAGTCTCACTTGAACAGATTAAAAGTAGTACTCCTTCCATCCTGAAATTGGTTTGGTCCTGCTTCAGTAGCAGAAGCCCTTAATGAAGTTATGATTTATTGTCCTCCAAACACACAGGTTTAGCTCTCCTTCCTTGAGGAGTGTTAGTGAGGGGCATACATGTGCTTAGTGTCTGGGGACTAGTACTAAGATGCTGACTCTCGATACCACTAACTGCACAGGCACAAAGGCATCAGGCTAATTATTCAGGAGTCATGTTGTCCATGAGTGTAAGACTTCTCAGGATTAGACCCACTAGATGTTTCCCTTTTTCCATTGCCCCAAAAAACCCAACAAATTCCTTTCAACACTAAGACATCTTTCCTTTTGTTTTTCTTTTTTTTTTTTTTCCTTTTAAAAATTAAGGAGTATTCTGTGATTCCATTTGAAAGATTAGCCCTTCAGGGAACTTTCTATAAAGTTGTATCCCTTTCTTCCTGCTTTCAACATTTAAGACAAGTTTGTTGCAATGAGCACTTAAATAAAAATACTTCTTGGGGAGTCTTTTTTAAATCTTCTGAAGTGCTATCTGGAGATCGAATTCCTATGTGATATCTTATGTTTGTTCTTCTAAATTGCTAAGACTATGTGAAACATCAGTTTAATAAGTTTCAGCATATACCTTTATTTGCTCTACTTCCTTTTTTACCTCCTTCCTTTCACTCAAAGTTCTTTTCTGTTTTAAAAATAAATAATAAAGAAATGTATTTTGTTATAATCATTTGTTTAATGAAGTTAGTGTTTACACACTTACAGAGAACTCTAGGTAGGAAAATTTAAAAAGTATTATCTTTTGCAGATTGAGACATTAAGGCAATTAAAATCAGT
Source organism: Chloroceryle amazona (assembly GCA_027560015.1). Lineage (NCBI taxonomy): Eukaryota > Metazoa > Chordata > Aves > Coraciiformes > Cerylidae > Chloroceryle > Chloroceryle amazona. The sequence continues at coordinate 4,205 of JANHFX010004695.1, forward strand.
GCGCCTAGGGCTTGCAGGACTAGATGAAGTGTTAACCTAAATAGTGCTGTCACTTTCCAAAATATGCAAGACAGAAGCAGTACCCAAACCTTGCATATATTATGAAACATTGTATAACATGGAGAAAATTCACATCCAAATATGGCTCTTAAAGCTTCCCTGAATTGAAGCAAGCAGCCCCTTGCATCTGGTTGGCCTCAGTCAGCAGAGCCTGTGCAAACTTCTGGGAGAGCCTTGTGTGCTGCACTGGAACATGTGCATTTATTTCTCTAACCAGTTTCCTCTTGCATGCTCATGATCTTCTCGATAATTTCTGCTTCAGAGGGTAATACTTCTGGTTTTCAGCCTTCTTCTCTAAGGTGGGCAAGCTCAGGCTGCAGGAGAAGCATCTGAATAGGTGTAGTTCACCAGGTGGAAGGAACCATGTGTTGCATTGAGATCAATGGTGTGTAGCAAATCAATAAAACAAAGCTGCTACTATGCTTATGTAACCAATACTCAAGTACCTATCTGTTGATGATGTTCCCATTAGTGCTGTGCTAACATCCAGGCACATCGTAGTTTGAGAGCTGTGCTGAGCATTAACTGCCTATGGCGTAAAACAATTGTGCCTGGCTTTTAAACACATGAAGATCTCTACTCATTCCCCAGCACATATTTGAAATAGTTTGGCTTTTTTATCCCAATTAGCCAAATCTTTCTGAGCCTGACACACTGTGATTAGAGTAAACATTATTAGCCAGACATTCAAAATTAGGAGTCGGGCTTCAAAAAAGAAAACTATCACAAGACTGGCTGAAAAGTTGCAGTACACGTTTGAGACTATTTTTCTCTTGCCTTCTTTAATATAGGGCTCTAAAGGTTGAGAATTTCATGTTCGTTTTGTTTAGTTGGGTGTAGCTGGTATTTTTTTTTGTTTGTTTGTTTTTTTACAGGAATGCAAAGTTAATTTTTGTGTGAGGTAAAATTCTTTTGACAACAGGATTCTGGGTCTTGGATTTTCAGATACATCATAATTTTCATGGGCCTTACAGTGCAACTACCAGAGTCAATAGCAGTGAGGATGCCAGTATATGCTAGGAATATTTTATAGTAACAGGAACCCTGGCTCAGCATCCCTCCTGTAGAGAGAGCTATACCAGCCAAACTGTGCTTCAGAACAGTGTAAGGAAAACATCCTGCACATCTCAAGTGAGCTGTGCCAGTAAAACTTTAGTTTCACTGTGTCTTGAGGATTCTGCTGTCAAAACCAGAGAGTGCAAGGATAAAATCTCTTTACCCTTCCAGCAACAGAGCTGTGCTCCCTGGAGTCTTTTGTATGGCCATTCCTTGATTAGGGATCAGCATAGTCTATCAGAGTTATGCCCCATCGTTTAGTGGTTTTTCCATTCTTCTCTTGCCTAACCAAAATGGTAGCTCAACAACAGCAACAAATGTTTATCTTTCTAACCCAATGTCTCAGCACTACTCCACCCACCTAATGGAAGAAATCCATCTGTGTGGCCAAAGATGTCAGGCCCTCAGTGAGTGATAACCAACACCGAAAGAAGCAGAAAAGATCTGGTTTGCACTAGCTGAATGTCTAGTTCAGCTCTTAATTCACTATCACAGAAGAACATTTGACTTTAATAATTTTCAGCAATATATTATTCCTACAAAAATCATTGTTTTTAAATAGCCTGGCACTTGTAATCAGTCTAGTCATAATGTATATGTCATTCTATCTACATGTCTTCTGTGCTTCCTTTTTTTTTTTTTTCCTGATTAATTTCCCAAGTGGTGCGCTGTTAATTAGAGAGATGCAATTAATTTTTCATGTCAGACCAGTGTGTTGGACTGCAGCCTTCAACCTCTTATAAACAGACATCACCACAGTGAATGTGTGATTGAGTGCAGGTTAAAATCATTATCATGGCTTAATGTTACATATAAAGAAAAATGCATTTTTATCTACATTCCCACATTATCTCTCTAACGACACCGTCTTTTTTCTCTTGGAGTTGTAGTCATTGTTATTTTGAGGGCTTGTTAGTACAGCTGTGTGGAAAGACATGATCAATTTTTCATTTGGGAAAAGACACAACAGCAAATCTTAATGTCTCCATTTTAGACAACTAGATAAAATAATAGGTATGGTTAGAGAGCAATCGAGCACTTGGACACAGGATTCCTCATTATGTTCCTGTGATTTAAACAACTCAAGTCATCTGCTTCATTGTCTTTCACTAATGGTCATATTTCAGACATTCATTAATTTGGGGGAGATTGTGTCTCAGTTGAGTAGCAGCTCTGGATTACTCTAAGCTTTCAGGAAATCCATGTCTGTGAAAGCACTGTATATCCCAAAAGCAAGATATTACAAGTTTTTTCATTTCATATGGAGGTGGTCCTTATGTGCAAACCATGAGGTGAGATTTTTATTTTTTTTTATGAGCAGGCCTTTTTCTGTGTGTTTTTTAGGTTATATGTGCATCCTGACTCTCCATTCACGGGAGAGCAACTGCTGAAGCAGATGGTGTCCTTTGAAAAAGTCAAACTCACCAACAATGAGCTGGATCAGCATGGCCATGTGAGTAGCCCTCCTGGTGGGAAAGGAGAAAGAACTGCTCGCTTCTGCTGCAGGATTACATATGCAGGAGAGAGATTGCAATGGGGAAAGGCTGCCACAGCTCCCATGTTACACCTCTCTTGCCCAGCCCTTCATATTGCAGTGGAGGAGGGAGCTGCATGAAGCTTACACATTGGGTTTTAATCTCTCTTGTTGAGGAATGTGTGACTTCAGAAATTAGGGGGTTTTACTTTTCAAAAGGTAGAGCCCAAGTTAACAAAAGCATTCAAATTATGCTCCTATTGCCATAAGAGGCAGAACATCTATTGAGGACAAGTTCAGGGTGGAGCTGAGCGTCAAAGGGAGAGAAGGGACACAGGTGAGGTTTTTGTTGTGTTTCTGCCCATGTTTTACTGTCACACAGTAGTACACTCTTCCACGTGCAAGCAAGTTCACATGCTTTTCCATATGCACTTGGAAGCTCCCTCTTGTTACAGGCAACCAATTTGATTTGGTTCCACCAATAAGGGCTTCTTTACTTCCAGACTCAAAGCAACACGGGCACAAAGTCAGCAGAAAATACTGGTGTAACACCTAAACAAGTGCTGTTGAAATATAAGTGTCCATCAGTTGACCTTGAAATAACTGCAGTCTACCTGCAAGGCAAGGTGCCACAGGGTGGGCTTGGGCCTCTAGAGGAAACAGGTTCTTGCTCTGATTGGTAACAGTTTGTTGTCAAAAAGCCCTGAGGCTGGAAGCTGGTTAATATGATTCTGTGCTGCTGGACACAGGTTCCTTGCTCTGCACCCTCAGCAGGGACAACTCCTTTTGTTACATGACTGTCTAATGGTAGGTGGTGAGAAGTGTTGTCTGCCCCGTCCCCATCCCAAAAGTGCCTGTAAAGTGCAGGAACAGCTTGGTAGAGCCTCCAAATTGCAAAGGAAGAGATGAAAATGTTGCCTTCAAGCTCAGCAGTTCTCCAGGAGAAGGCTGAGGCATCAGGGGGGATATACTTGAAAGGGTTGTTGCCTGAGAATGGGGCAATTAAGAAGAATGAGCATAAAGGCAGTGTTAGTAAATGAGGTGCTGAGAAGAGCGGAGTGATTTTCAACTGAAGCATGTATAAGGGTAACTAAACTGAATAATAGTAATAAACTAATAATAAACTAAGCTGAATAATTGTGGCATACATGGTACCAGAAATCCCTTCCCTCGTGCAGTATTTGTTGTCTTTTCAGACTGTGGGAGACAGTGGCCATTTGTCTGAGCTGTGTCCTGTGCAAATGCTTCTCATCCAAAGTAGAATTTTGACTCATTTCAAGACCCAAGAATGGAAGCATAGCCACAATCATTTAAAATGCATCCTGGAAATAGCAACAACAAAAGCAGTTTAAAAAAAAAAAACAACAACCCAAAACAGAAGAAAGCCCAGATAGATGCCACTGTGTTGTTCTTTTGTAAAGATTCGTCTGTGGCTATACTTCTCTTAAATAGAGGTCCCTTCTTTTTTCCCTTCTTTATTAGTGGGAAATTTCTTGCTTCCCCTTTCCTTTCTCTCTTTTTTTTTTTTTTTTTTTTTTTTTTTTTTTTTTATAATCTGTAGAAGGGCAGAGATGAAGATTTGTGGGTTCTATCACTGAGTGATGATAGAGCAGTATACATGCACATTTAAAAAGAAGCATTTTTCATCATAAGAGGGGCCATGTGTGCCTCTAATAAAGGGCTTGCAGCAGTATATTGCAAACTAGTTAGGAGCAGTGTAGTTCCCAGAAGCCCAGAGGAGTATAAAGAAGAAGTAGGTCTGAGAAGCTGTTGGGAGCAGAGACATGTGACAGAGCAAGAAGACATAATCTTCTCAAATAAAGGCAGTGGGAGAAAATGATCTGTAGTATTTGAGACGCGGCCTCCTGATTAACTTTTGAAGAAGCAGGAGAGTGTATCCCATTCTTCATGCAAAGCTGATGGGAATTTTTGCATGTTGGGTAAGGAATAAGCCCTGAAGGCTTGGTCCCGTGTTGAGATTTGCCTGACAGGTGTTACACCTTTGCAGAACACTCCCTTTTTAGTATTTTTTTGTGGGGTTTTATGTTCCAAGTTAGGGTGTCATGTTTTATGTGCTGTCTGATTGAAGCTGTGTAAACACAGTCATTGGAAGCTCAATAGAATTAAGGAAGAAATTAATTTTCTGGAGCCTTTAAGGAGGGCTCACTGTGCTATGGCAAACAGCACTTCTGAGCTCCTGTGTACTTCTTCACCAAGGAGATCTTTAAGTGGCCTGCTAAAAACTTAATTCTGTTTGATAAGGCATGTTGGTCCCAATGAAGTTTTAATAACCTAAAAGACACCTTTAAATACTAGTTATAGGTAGAGAAGTTGGATCCAACTTGATTCCAGTTTGTTCTAGTTGCTTGCTTTCTCTATCCTCCAGAAGACAGTTTTGGTTGTTTGGTTTATTTATAGGGTGGTTCATTTTCTGAAAAAAAGGAAGCTGAAGAGAGGTGTTTGTTGTAGCATTTGTTTGTTTTCTCTGATACCAAGTCTTTTGGAGTTGGCAAGCATCTCTATTTGTGTATCTTTAACAGTGTGCATAACCCCATAGCTATGTTCTCCCCCAGCATCAGGCAGAAGTTTTTATCTCTGTGTGCATGACATACAGCTTGCTCCATGGAAACCCTTTCAGATATCCTTACCAGAGGAAGGAAATGGCTTCTGCCTCTGGATTTTTACAGCCAAGTGAGTAATTACCATTTTTTTCTGTCTGTGGAACATTTATGAATGTGATTTCTGCCCCTCCCTCGAGATTTGTGGTGTTTTTTTTTCACAGACTGCTTCTTTTAGGACTTTTGGTTGTCCTTAGTTGAGATGGTTATCTCTGGTTTATGGTGAGGTGAAACATGAGTGCATACACTATTGTTTTTCCGGCATTTAGGATAGCAAAGCTGAAACACATTAATGTTTGCAAAAGCAAACACAAAGGTGTGAACGTGGCCAACAAGTAGCTGTGAAAGTAGGTCTTTCAGAAGAGCCACAAGGAGTTATGCCTGGGGTTGGTTTGGGTTTTTGTTTGTTTGTTTTTAAAGTCAATTTTGCAGAAGTTAGGAACCTCCATTCTTTTCTTCATCCTTTTAGAAAGCAAACTTTGCCTGGTAATTCTCCTCTTCAGTAAATATGAAAGCTGCATTCACAGCACAGCTCCTGAACTCAAGGCCACCTTGAGGATTTTGCAGCTGCCTCTAGTGACTGGTCTGTAGCCAGTGGGAGCTAAATGCCTACAAACCTGACTGACCATACAGCAAATAGGATTTTGAATGACAGATCTTGGTCATCTCCCCTGTTGCAGGCTGTCAGCATGAAGGCAGATGGGGTGGCTGGGCACCTGTGATCATGCGGTGATGCTGATAAATGTGTGCCGAGGGGCTGCCATAAATATATATGCACATAATGTTTCTCTCAGGACACACCAGTGTGAGTATCTGTGATCAGGGATTTTCTGATGGATATACCATGAATGGATTGGACAGCTTGGGCTTTGAGACCACCTTTGGGGGACACTCTGTGAGATGCACCCCGTGTATCTAACTTCTTTAGGCTGTTTTGATGGTACTAACAGAAGACGACACATAGATATTAAGGGGTATCTTTGTGCACTGTCCTGATGACTTTAATATCATCCTGTGAAAGGATACAGATGGAGTGCTATATATGCAGATACCTGCAGAAAAAAACCCCAACATTTTGTTTATGGGTCTTTTTGTGACCTCCTGGCTATGTAGGACTTGTTTTGTACCTGAGTGATCCAACTTGCCACTCTGGTGGGAAAATGCAGGGTAGGGCAGCATGGCAGAGGATGTCATCCATGTGCACTTTTGGTTTTGTAAATCTTTCATAAAGTTTTCTTTATGTGGTCTTGTTTGAGAAACAGAGTTTATTTAATCACCATTTGCATTCACAGAAGAGTGAAAGGAAAGGGCATGTGTGGAAGCTGCTCTGACACAGCTTTTTCCTTCTTCCACTTGGCTGCTGCTCAGATGCCTTGGATGTGGATATCATGGCCATGAAAGGCATTGGGAAGTGCCAAGCTCTGTGTCCAACACCTCTGTAAGCTCATCACCACACACACACCTTCCTTTAAAATGTCTTTTCCAGCTGCTCAGAGCAGCCCCAGTGACTAGGGTGGTAAGACAAAATTTTACAGAGAGAGGGAAAAGTGCTAAGGATATTAAAGGCAAGGTCAGTGGCCTCATATGTAAAATGGTGCAGTGACTTGAGAAAGGACTTGAGCTGGTAAAAATGGACATGCAACACTTTCAGGATGATGGTTCTGCATCACTAGATGACCTTCTTGTCACTCTGTGCCCCCAGGAAAGTCACAGTGCGATCTTAGCAATATTTGACCTTGAAGGAGCAGCAAAGAAAACACTGTTGGAAATTCTAGCCATGACCAAGCTTTCTCTAAGGTCTCCTCTCCAATGCAACATGCAACCTTTCCCATTGACCATGTTAGCATGAAATACTGCACTGTTTCTGCTGTGTTTTAGCTGAAGTTAACGCTTCCCACATTAGCTATTCCAGATGTACAGAACTGACTGTAATGTTGTTATGTCCCCTGCAAAATAGAACCATTCACATCCTTGCCAATTCCGTCTTGTGACTGTGATTATATCCAAAACAAGGACTGATGCGAGCTAAGCTCTGTATTTAATTCTTATATTGTAATACTGTGGTTAGAGGCAGCCAAGCAGGCCTCCAGCCAGTGGTAACTGAAGCAAGTAGGACTCTTGGTTTGACTCCAGTGAACGTTGAAATTGGTTAGTTGGTACATAGGGTTTAGAATTGTTCTGGGAGCTTGTAATCAATTATTAATGAGGATAAAATGGTACAACCAGGTCATTGTTGGAGTTCTGTATTGGTTTTCCTCCTTGCTCACATTTTCGATAGTCTGGAGGGCATCTACAAAGGAGTTTGCTTTAAAGGTTTGCCACAGCAAAAGGATCTGGAGAGTTTTATTTTTGGTTGACCGGTTTGTGCTGCTGCTGCTGTTTTTTTGGATGGGTTTTATTTTTTTTTCTTTGAGAGGTGTCTGGCTGTTTCCATTCTGCACCTGCTCATTTTTACAAGTGTGGATTCTTGGTCATAAGCTTCCAAGAGTTACGTATCTACACTTGTAGCTGACACCTGCAAACAGGGGCACATGCTCACGATTACAAATTCTGTATGTAAAGCACCTCACCTATAGGAACAGGTATTTATGCTTTGAAAACAACATGTGCTTACTGGTGGTGAAGGAGTGAGTGGAAACTAGCTCCTGGGATTCCTGCTTTTCTACCTTCGTTTTCTGGAACTGCCCAAAGGAGCTGGGGAGTTCACTGTGAAAATCACCCCCTGGCTAGTTAGATTTCAGATATCTCCTCTAGCAGTGTTAATTAGAAATTTTTTTATCCCCCCACCCCTTGGGAACCCTTTGAGAGTTCTGTTAACTTTCCTCTCAGGACAGCTACTTGTCACTCTTTCTTGCAGATCATTTTGAACTCCATGCACAAATACCAGCCAAGGGTCCACATTATTAAGAAGAAGGATCACACAGCTTCTTTGCTAAATCTGAAATCAGAAGAGTTCAGGACATTTATCTTTCCAGAGACAGTTTTTACTGCTGTCACTGCCTACCAGAATCAGTTGGTGAGTACACTTGCTAATTTTCATGGATTTAACTCAATCCCACTCTGAAAACTCCTTTCTCCTCAGTCTAAACTAGGAGAGTTTCTGACACAACCTGCCTTTCCATGCCAGTGTCTGTAGTGACCGTGCCCAATATAATTCATGTTCAGGAGTAATTCTTACATATACAAGTAGTACTACTGACTTCAAAGAGCCATAAGGATTATTCATGGGAGCAAAGATGACGTGAAAAAGGCTTTTGTCTGTCTTCCCTTCTGTCTATACAAAACCATTTGCACATTCTCATTTAGTTCTTCCTAATTATAGCTCGTTAAAGAACTGTTCATATTTGTAGTGATATTTTACGCCACAAGCTATTAACTGAGAGATACTCTGTTTTGCAGATGATGATTTCAGGGGCTTAAAAAGTCGAATAATTAAGCTGTAATGCTCAAACATAAGGGTAATCACTCAGAGATATGCTTTTCAGAGGCTGCCCAGATTACATCCAGATGTTTGAATTTCAATCTGCATGCCAGTGAATAATATACACAAAATGGAGGACATCATAACAATGGATTGCTAATTAGTAACTTTAGGAAATATATAAATAAACAGAGAGTGGAGGCTCCATTTGACAGTGGATAGGTCTTTAAGTCAGTGGAAATACGTTGTTGGCTTCAGTGTGATTCAGAACATGCTTTAAGGGACTAATGACAATGGCACTTCAGAAAAATATCTCTTTCCCTCTCTAATTTCACCATGTTAGGAAGTACTGTCCAAACATATGGGCAGGCAGCATTGTAGACACAATGTACCTGCTGGATTACTTAAAGAAATCTGCATTTCTTAGTATGAAGTAAAAGTAATTAATTTCTAAATGCTTTGAATAAAATGAAATTACTGCATAGGGGGTCAAAGAAGCTCTGAAAATAATAGTAATAGTATGAAGTGAGTTCTTATGACAGACCCCATGTCCTGCTTTATAGCTTTAGTATCAGAATGTACTGATTTTAAACTCAGTTTTGTATCTGCATGCCACAGAAAATGCATTTGGCACTTGTCAATCTCAAGAATATAGCGTTTGGACAGGCGGTTAGATTTTTCCACTTAATTTTCTGTAGAAACCAGAAAAATAGTAACAGGCACAAAACCAGCTAAACCTGGAATTTATTTCTGTAGGATGGGTTTGTGTTTGCTGATGATATTTACACCAGAGATATTTCTATACTAACATTCCCTAAGCACATACATTGAGCCCTGGAAAATTTCTCAATGGAACATCACTGGAGCCCCTAGAGGTGGATCCTGTCATTTTATTTATGAATAATGAAAATGGAGACTTTTTTTAAGTTTTGCCATTTTTTTTCAGAACTGTTTTACGGATGGATTGATTACGTTTCTGGAGATTATTAGATAAAACCTAAATACATTACACTTTCAACAAACTATTTCATAATTTAAGATTTAAAGGGCACACATTTATTTAAACAGTCAAACTACTGACACAGAGTTGAATTGTAGGTCAGATTTAATTTTAAAATGCTTTCTAGCAGATGTTCTCTGATTGTTTGTGAGACAGTCTCTCAGGAAAAATATGGCCAGAAATTATTGTGAGTCTCATCTGACTTTGGTGGATACAAAAAGTTTCTCTTGTGAAGTCATACCAAATCTTTAATATTAGGAAAATGGAAGTTTGATTGTTGAAAATACAGTCAAGAGATGAACAGATGTCCTGATTATTCTGTAGTGCAGTTGTCTCAGTGTGTTGGTGATCTAAGGCAGTGGAACTAGTTAGAGCTTGTCTTATTTCAAGGTAGTTTTCAGAATGCTGACATAAAATGTTCACTGTACTCAAGGCACTTAGAAGCCACTCTTTGCAACATCATCATGATTCAAGGGCTTGTGGATAACTTGGGAGTAGAATGAGACTATAACTAAGTTGCTGAGCTGTTGCAATGTCCTGTGACAAGGCCAGGGTTCAGAGGAGTTTCCACCAGTTGTACCTGCATGATGGGACAGCCTCAAAAATCTCATCCAGCACTCAAGTCCCATGCTGTTTGACAGGCCCATAGGAACAGGTGGTGAGCTGCAGCACTTTCTGCTTACTGCCTCAAAGCAAAGACCTTCCCAGAGAGCTTGACCTTGTATGGACCTGAAACACTGAACAGGGATGGCAGCAGCCCAGGGGTGCAGGGAGTTTCCCAGGGTAGCCGACCAGGTGGGTAGCAGCCGCAGAAGCAGCTGCTCAGTGATCATATACTGCAGAGAAGTAATGAAATACTTAGGTTTTGTTTTTGTGAGCATGTTCCTCCCTCTCTGTGTTTCCCTCTCAGAAGACCTTTTTCTCAGAAGGAAAAGTTGAATTCAGTTGTCCTCTTGTGTGGTTTGTTTTTTATTTGTTTGTTTGTTTGCTTTTTCTTCGTTTGTTTGTTGTTTTTTGTTTTAATTTGGAGGAAAAGTCAACCCATTTTGAAATATCTTTGAGAGCATTTGGATGTTTGAGAATTTGGAAAAGATCCCTTTGGTTTCTGAGTCTTGAGGGTCAGTTATTAAAAATTATGTAGCTTCTTCAATACAGTTTTTTTTGAGAAAAATGAGGCTGACATAGCTGCTTAATATGAAGTGCTGAGAACTGTTGAATTTCATGGGATTCAGATAGAGTTGGTGGCATTCACTGCTTTGCAGGACAAGTCCTGTGTTGTCCCCCATCAAGCTCTAACTCCTACTTACTGTTTTAATTCTTAGAAGAAGTATAGCTGGAAAGTCTGAACATTATAATGATGTCTCAGGTTTTATTCACCAAATCTCATTTGGTTAACCGGACAGATAGAAGATTTCACAAGAGTAATAGGGTATTTTTTTCCTCTGCTCCCATGAAACCACAGTAGAAGCCACCACCTAAGCCTGAAAAATTTCACTGCAAAGTTAAGGAGAGCCCTGATGCTTTGGGCCAGAGTGATTCTGGCAGAAATCTGGGTTACAGTAGCAGAGTGTAAGGGCTGACAGGATGCATTAGTCAGGTTTGTAGCTGCATTTGGAGAAGGGAGGAGAGTTTTAATTATAAGATCTCTGTTTTTACAGTACTTTGATGACTTTAATGGTGTTACTCCTTAAATTCAGGCTCTGTCACTTTAAATCTGAGTCCTCCCTACATTTTTTTCTCCCTACGTCTCTTCCTCAGCCTCTTTCCATGCAAAAACAGTTAGACAGCCCCCGTGTGAGGGTGGGTGGGTCTGACTGAGAACATTTGCATCCTAGTAATAAAAAACAAAAAACAAAAAGTGGGGCTGAACTGAAGCAGCTTCTTTAGGTCTGCAGTCAGTGGCTTCTAATTTGGGCTCATATTAGTTGATGTGCAGCTCCACGGAGAAGACTCAGATGTTGGTAGGGTGCTGTGTATTGATTATGGAAAAGACAACCTGATACATGCAGTTAAAATATTTGCAAGCAGTAATACTGTATGTGGGTGGGTTCCTCCTGCTCTAGGTAATGTGAAGGCTAAGCCCACTGTGCCCTTCATTCTTTCCATTTGCATATGTGTAACACAGCCTGGTTTGCCTCTCCAGCATTGCAGCATGTCAGAAGGAGCATGGATAAAGTTAGTGGTGAAGTCAGGGGAATGGATTGGTTAACACTTTGTATGCCACAATACCTTAACTCTACATTAATGTTGTGTTGCTCTTTTTTTTGTTTCCAGATAACCAAGTTGAAAATTGACAGTAACCCTTTTGCTAAAGGATTCCGGGACTCTTCCAGACTTACTGATATTGAGAGGTAATGGGGACTTTCTGTTTACGTTCCATGCAGATAAGATAAAGAGAGAGTTTGTAGGAAAAGCATCCTTTCAACTCTGGAGAAGCTGTGCATTTTAGTGTTATCTTGTTGCATATAGTAAGTCTCCACCTCCTTTAAAAGTACTTATAAACTTTAGGAAGAAAGCTTGTTTGAGTTTTGACATCTGTTCCAGTTGAGGCTGATTATATTAATCTTCTGAGGGGGCTGGTTGAAGGGAGGAGAGGGTCAGTTTTACAACTTCAGAATCAAAAGCTTTTTTTCTTATTATGCCATTGAATCCTACTGAGGGCTGAGAATTGGGTCATGAGTAAACCAGGGCAGTGGTCCCGTGAAAAACATCTTTATTGCTCCACATTGTGGAAAAAGAAAGAGGGGAGCTTCCTGAAATACACTTCAGCAGTCCCAGACACTGAAGTCAGCAATTATTGCCATCAGGGCAAAGCCCGTAACTCCCACTCTGATGACAAAGATGCCATTTTTGTTTCCCCAGAATTGTACTGCAGGCTGCATCAGGGAAAACCTTTATCTGGAAACTGTTGAGTTTTGTGTGCGTACAGTTCATTATAAGCAATTTCTGCCATAGGGACAGAAATGTTAACTCATAGCTGTGTAGGAAAGAAACTTCAATCTCTTGGTAGCTTATTTTTATGATACTGTGTCAAATAGTTTGGCAAATGCAGCAAATTAAGCTGCCCGAGTCCTTGAGGCTGGACAAGAACTCGGATATAGCACATCCAAATTTTCCTATGAGCACATGATCATGAAAGAAAGTTTGGAGATGCCAAAACCCTCTGGACTCCTATGTAGGGATATCCAGATGTATATGTGATTTCAAAAACACATAATTCTGAGCAGGTCTATGGATGGGAACTAGTGGTATATTTTATACCTTACTAGTGATTAGATCATTAATGATCCATGGAGTAATTGGGTAAAAGAAAAGTAATTTGGGGAAAGCAAGCTTGTAGAATGCAGTGCGCACTTGCAGAGTTGCTAAATATTGCTTCCTAAGTGAAAGCCTTTGTTGAAAATGGAGGAAAAAAAAAAACAAATCAGATTTAACTAAGTTAGCATATCCTGTTGTATTGATGGAGTACTAAAGTAAACAATATCCAAAACGCAGGTTTGCATACAATAAACAGTTAAGAAAGGACCTGTAGGGAGAGAAGAGACTTTGATTTTTCACCTTTCAGATTCCTTGTTTTACAAACAGGTGACAACTAATGACACTGCCTTGCAAGGGCTGAGAGGGTCTGAACAGATAAGCTGGGAGAAAAACTGAGTTACCTCTGTGCAGATGAACCAACTATCATGGTGCTGGATATGAAGGGAATTTTTCCAGAGGACATCTTGTTATAATAGCATATGGCATGGAGTCAGAAATGCTGAGCATAAACCACAGTGCCCTTTTGTTTATTGATAAGTGTAAGAATAGAGCCTGAGACATGTAGCCCAACACAGGCACGAATGTTGCCATGAAAGATAAGGCAGACAAATGTGAAACTGTCAATAAATACAAGAAAAAGAACATGAAATCTGTGGATTTGAGAGTCCAAGTTTGGTTAAGGTCTTATTTTGACTTAAACAGGAAAGCTTAGCCCTCATTAGGGAAAACCGGTATCTAATGGCCACAAAACCTGCTGTGCGACACGTCAAGTAATGAGGTTAGTAAAAGTGTAACATGCAAGAGGACAGGTAAGAGAATTTCTTAAGTTATTTGATATGCTCCAGTAATATCAAGGGATTCCAGCATTAAAATACTCAGGCAGATGAGAATGTCATTCTCTAAATACCTGCTGGTTCTATAGATTCCATCTTAGCACCAACAAAATTGCTTAAAGAAATCTGATATAAAGCTAAAGAGATAGGAAGTGAGATAGGACAACAGGAAGAATTTCTTGCTTGATGTCCATTATGACATGCATTATGAGATGTAGGTAGTACACTGACTCTTGCTCAGCATGACTCTTGCTCAGGCTGGCTGGAAACTTAGTTATTTCTTTGAGATTACTGTCGAAGAAAGACTATTAATCAGTTAGGGAAAAGACTACACAGGGCAAATGCACATTTGCACAGCTCTTGAAAATGGAATAGTTATGTAAAAGCTGTGAAAATACCTTCCAGGCACGTGCATGTATAATCTGCAGGGCTGTGCAGTGATCCTAATGGTCTCCTGTAGAGCATCCTATGATGTTCGGGCTAAGAGAGCACTCGTTTATTGCAAGTTCCAGCTTTTTCCAATGACCTAAGTAGTGTGAAAGTGTACAGAGCTTTGTATTTCATTTCCAGGTATTTAAGCCTGCTTTTTCCTAAACAGCCTTTAGGGAGAGAAACAAATCAGATCAATTGATCTTTAGAGACCTAAAGAAATTAAATTAGTCTGGAGTCAGTTACTGCACTAAACCATCCAGTAATTGGATTGCTCCTTGTAACTGATTGAAAACAGCCTCTATCTGTAACAATATAGGGAGCTTTTCCTTACAGTAGATCTGAGAGAAAAACACATCTTTTTATGACATGATGACAGAAATTGCACTTTTTTAACCTAATTGAATATGATTTTATAAATCTGTGACTTTAATGATTTCAGGCTTCCCATTCTAGATTTATGAGCCTTAGATAGGAAATTCAAGCTGCAAATGCCTTCAGGATTAAATAGGCTTGCACTACACTTGTTTGAGGTAAAATAATATATGTAAAGGTAGTGAAATTTGCAAAATGGTAGAGGAGGTAAGGAAGAGCAAAGTTAGTGCAGTGCCTGTATTTTCTTTTGTTCCTGTCTAAATATCTTACAATGGTTTTCTTGTACTTGTAGCTATCTATGCAAAGTTTTGAATCATTGGAAAAAAATCTTTGGCGAGTTTGTTATATATTGAATTTTCAGTAGGATGGGAGATTGCTTTCACAATCAACTGTTTCCACACATTGCTTGTGGTAAACTATAGCAACAGGGCAGACTTTATTTGGGGCTACTATGATTTAGAAAAGTTGTGGATTCATCTTTTGATCTTTTTACATGGTATTTACATCCCTTACATAAAGGCTCCCACAGTGGTTGTGATTAAAACACCTGAACATTTAGGGGCAATTGTCTAAAAGTTCTGTGGTGTGAACTATGGGATGCTGATGCAGGAACATAGATAAGCATGATCTTTTTATAATGGTAACCTTTGTGAAAAAGACTAATGCAGGTTTTATTATGAGAAACTCATGCTGGAGGTAGGCATTAAGGTAATAGCTTTATGCTTCTGCTTAAGGAAATGCTTCCAAAGCCATAAAGGATGCAAAATCAGAACCTAATGGATTATTTTTTTCATTTTGAGCCTGAATTGATCTTGAGTTGTGAAGAATTTGCCTTTTAAAAATAAATAGATACTAAATAAACCTGTCACAATTAAATATCATGCAAACCATCCAGTGAAAAAGGCGATCGTTTGAGGAGTGTGAGTCAGCAGAACTACTGAATCATAAAATAATGATAAAACAAGAATTAACAGATCATAATCATGATCTGAACATTGTTTGATCCAGTATGTGATAGGCAAGTTCAGGGTGTGGACTTGTAACTATTAAAGAGAGCTAAGCGAGAATACTCATCTGAAGTCCAGTTAATCTACTCCTGGAAGGCAGGTACATATGTCAAGAGGCAATATGGAAAAGTATGGCCACACATCCCAGTAATTTTTAGGCAGAGAAAGGAAGGATGAGGGGGATGGGAGAAGGAAGAGAGTTCTATCCCAGCTTCCCAGCTGGATTTGCATGGTAATTGGATTCTAGATTTTCCCCGAGGAGCTTCATGTCTGAGATGTGGAAATACATTGTACTGGCTTACAAGGCTGTAAGTGAAATGGATGCTAATGTCCGGATGCAGGCACTGCCCTGGTAAAGTAAAAGTCAAAGTCATGTGCTTAACAATATGTTGTCTGCAGCAGTCCTCTCTTCCATCCCTTCCCTGTTCACTCCACAGAGCTGTCTTCCTCCCATGCCCCCTGCTTACTGCTGGTCTAGAAGAACTTCACTGTCTCATGAAAGCCCCCTGCAAACAGTCAGAAATATTTATTCTCTAGGACATTCTCTCATTGTCCACAGTTAAGTAGGGCTTTTCTGTAGTTCTCTAAAAAAATCAAACTGATTTGAAAAGAAACAAAATTATTTTTTACCTTCAGCTAGTTCTCAGTCTAATGGGGCTCTGCTGTTTCAGTTGGGAGAAGAAGTGGGAGAATTTAGGGAGACAGACTAGGGACTCCAGTACCTAAATGCCTGGTATCTGGTGCCATTCCAGATGTGCTGAGGTTACTCAAGCCTCCAGCTGCTGCTCCAGAGGGATAGATGGATTGCAAGTTATTTTCTGCATCATCCCTTTCAGACCATTGTATGAATGTCTTGGGACATCTAGGAAGCACTACCTGCCTACATATAGACCCCTGAAGTAGTCCTTTTGATTCTGGTTCCTTTAACTCTGCTCACTGATGGTCTGGCAATTGTTCCTTTTCTCTCAGAGAAAGCCTCCATGCCAGCTAAAACCTCTTTGGCTCCCAAGCTTTTAAGCAATTATACCTTGGCTCGTTTTCCACTTGGTTATTCTGTTTTCTATCTTTTCACTGTGCAAAACTGTATATAAATGTTTTATTTTGGTGGTGTTTTCCACTTATCTCGTGCAGGCATCATGCATGCATAAGGGGGAGGAGAATGTCAGATCAGACCCACAATTTCCACCTCAGAGGAAGTTTTCCAGGGACTTCCTCCAGCTCCAGTTTCACAACACTGCTCTGTCCTCACCTCTCATCCCCTGCCTGGCAGTCACAAAGAAATGATTGCTGCCACTGGGTGAAGTGGAGCTCAGTGGGGTTGGCTATGTTAGAGTTGTGTCACTATTTATTTGGTGAAAAAAGCTACAGAGAAAGAACTTTGACATATATTTCCAAGTGTATGATTTTTTTTTCCAAGTCAGAGAAAGGTAATGTTTTCTTTCTTTCTCCCCACTCCCCACCCCATTCCCTGTATAGATGTTTTTCTCATTTTTATTTGCAGTTGAGAGAAGTGGGGTGGGTATATTCAATAATCTCACATTCCTTCTTCATAAGTGTCGTTACTTTTCCCATGCCATGGCCTCAGCCAGGCTACATTACCTCCATGCATATTATAGTGCTTCCAGAATTGCCATTACCAGATGTTTATTATGAGGGTGCCAGTAAAAACCACTTTGGAGATACACTTGTTCTTTCTTCCGCAGTCATCAAACCCCACATTTTTCATAATTTAATTCTCATTTCCATTCTTTCTTAAAGCTGTATGTGTTCTTGAAGTATTGCATCCGTCTAACACTTGCCCCATAGTTTTGATTTTATGTGAAAGTGTTTGGTGGCTCTATTAGCTCTTGGATCAAATTAAACTTCAGCTCATGTGAGTCAGTGGAGTCTGATGGGCCCTGGTTCTTCCCTGGTGGGAACTGTTTCAGTTGTAATCTAAGCAGCGAATGGAGCTACTTTGTTCTGGGTGAAGATTTGGTCCATACCATGTCAGAGCTGAGTTAGGTTTCTACGGTCAGCCTGTAATATTAATCTGTGTAACAGCAACTATATGTGTCAAATTTATGTCTGTATGTTTGTGCATGTGTAAAATAGCATCTAAAAGTCACAGGAACTTGAAGGCTGAGTGATATCTGAACAGTGGTTCTGAAATTGTGTGCTTGTTCGCTCGTAGCTGCTGTTAGAGAAATGTATTTGTTCTCCTGCTGCTATTTTTTTTTTAACAGACTTGTTTTTAGCACTTGCGTCTTGGACAAATTAGTCACCTTTTCCCTTAAAAAAAAAAAAAAAAAGAGAGTTTTACTACAGTGTGACTTCTGGCAAGTTTATTTTTGTGCCTTCTCACCCCATTTATTCCATCTGTCTTCACCTCACCTCACTTCTGATGTATTCTGTTATCTGGGCTTTCTTCCAAACATACTAACTGGCAGCTACAAAAAAAGGAAACCTTTGAAATGCAGAACTAAAGAAGTCATTCAGGCTGCAAACTGATAATTCATACACTTTATATCCTGTTCTGTATTTTTCTTTGTGTTGAACTGAACTGCCAAGAAAAAAACATTATTGTCAGTTTTATTAATTATTCTTCTGTTAATTTTTTAATTCACATTGTGTTTTTCCTGTAAAGAAAAAAAAAATACAAAATCGACCAACCAACACCCACACCCAAAAAAACAAAAAAAACCCACCAAAACAAAACAGAAACAAACGAAAAAGAGAAACAAACCAAAACAACCCCATGACACCAGGAACAGGGTGCAGATTCTGAGGATATCTTTACTTTTTTGCTTACCTAGGTCTTGGATATTACAGGCAAAAGGAGAAAACACTAACAGGTTGTTCAACTCTGCTCTGAAATTTGTACCACTTGTAGCCATACCTGAGGCACTAACTTCTGCAGAAGACATGAATTCAGAGAGCCTGCTTCTGCCACCTGCTCTTTCTCACCATAGTCTGGCTTTGGCATGTTGTCATTAAAGGAGGTTGAACCCGTCTCCCAGGGGAATGGGTGGCTGCCTATTACATCAACTTCATCCTCTTGAGAGTGATGGTATAGAGTTAAGATGGATACTAATACAGGCCTGCCTCCAGCAACCTAGTTCTGGATTAGTTTACTAATGCTTTCTACCAAACCCAAATATATTGCTTCAAGCCTCTTATCCCCAAAGAGAGAAAGTAGGCTTTCTGAGTCTATACCCTGGGTACGTGCTCTGCCAAATTCAGGAAAATCCATAGTTTCAGGAACAAACAGGCACATAGCAGCATCAGTATTGACACTGCATTTGTGGCCAGGAGAGTCCTCTTCCATATCAGCAGGGCTGATGGTCCTGAGCTTCAGAATCAGGTTCATGGTGATCACCAGGCTGCTGTGAATGTACAGCTGAAACTGAGTAACAGTAAAAGGAGCGGGGAAAAAATGACATGAAACATTATCAAAGAGAAGCCTGCTTCCACCTACAAAGCAACACTGTTCTTTCATTTTGATTGAAGATCCAGCTCAGTGTAATATGGGACTTTACCATTCCCCAAGAGAATTTCTGTAATCTGGGTTGACAGCAAAAGGAAGTGAGCATCCTTACACAGGCCCTTGCTCCTCAGCTGCTTCCCAAGCCAGCTCTGTTTCCTGCCATTTCTCAGTTCATATCCATGGCAAGATCTTGGGTTTAGTCTGTAAAGAATTAGAGAATCATTTGTCAGCTACATCAGGATTTTCCTATATACTTTTGATCTTCTAAGACTACTCTGTACATACAGGGCACTGTTAGCTAAACAAGGCCAAAGACTTGCCTTGTAGATGCAAGACATGAAGTGTCTCTAGCTTGAAGTTTAGTTTTGGAATTAGTTGTTAGCAGGGACAAGAGTGAAATTTTCAGTCAAGAGGTTAAAACCTGTAGGATGGCAAGATGTTCCCTCTTCACCCTAAAACCTTGCTAGGTTATCAGTTTTCCCAACCTTTCCCTTCCCTTGATTCCTGGTTCAAAATTTTCTGGTTTATTCATTACAAGGAGAGAATTGCTTTGTTCATAACCTTCAGAGGTTTATTGACAAGGTTGGGCTCATAGTGTGCTTCTGTCAGAATGCAAGTCATTGAGTTCAGCCTGAGCTCCTTTCTCCTGTTACTTCTCATCTTGTCCTGCCTCAGCATCTTCTCTATGTGTGAACTAGTCAATATGAGCTTAGTTTTTTCCTCTCCATTTGGCATGCAGTTCCTTCTTTTTACCAAATAGCTTCAGCCCCTGGCTTGCTCTTCTCAAGCCTGTCATTTGCTTCTGTTATCCAGTTGTACACATAGCACAGCTCAATCATGGTAATATATCATGCCTATGTGTGTTTTTCCCCACCTCTGGGTATTAGCAAGATAGCTGTGAGTTGAAGAGTAGTCTGAAAGACTGAAAAGTCTTGGTAGACCCCACAGAAGAATTTAATATAAAGACCTCATTTCCTTTATCCAGCTGGCAGCTTGTCATCTCTCCAACCAAAGCGTATTGCTAATTTATTGCTACTAGAAGAAACTGGGGATTTCTAAGATATATTATAAGCTAAAAATCATTAGGTCCAAGTATTAGATAACAAGTCTCTGATCCCAAACTGAGTAACAAGTTGATCATTAAGTAACTGGAAGGCAGTTTAGTGTGTATCATCTCTGAAAAATTACAGGAAAACTTTTAAAAGCTCCACCATACTGTTCCCTTGCTATTTTATAGGGTGGAATCATAAAATGGCAAATAGTGATTTATCATTCAGTAATTTATAAAATTATTTCTAAATATCCTTTGAAACATGTTGAGATATCCAAAGATGTTGCATACAGAGCTATAAAGCCAGAGGTTTAAATTAATGTCTTTCCCTATTATTATATTTTGGGACCTAAAAAAATGTATTATATTGGTCCACTCTACAAAGCACCATATTCTGGATACTCTAACCAATTCACACTTCTGTAAGCAGAATCTTCAGGAAGATTTTGAGATTTAAGTCCTTTTGACCCTGTTTGCATAAAGGGTATAAGCAAGAAACCATGTTCCAGAGTGACAGCTTTGTTCTGCATTTTGAACTAGATTTTACAGGCACTTAATTCTTGTTGTTAAAGTTTTGTTTCCTCCTACACATCTATTTGGACAAACTCCTAAAGTGCCTCTGTGTGTAAAGGGAGATTGGCCCATACTTTATAACATAGGTCGGAAACTCCACATTTCCATAGATTAGATGAGTCGCAAGTCTTATCCAAGACTAGATCTCCAGGTGATGATGTTCTCTGAGCATGAAATAATTGAGTGTGGTGCAGAGACCACCGCCCCTTTCATTTGAAAATGAAAAGGGAAAAGATTATCCCTTAACTTAGGTCACTTGTTGAGGATGGGGGAGACCTGAGTGTAGACTAAGTGGAAGAAACACTGCTTTGTGGCATAACTCAAGTGTTATACTTAATGAATGGAGAAAATACACTAGTACTTGTTTTTCTTTGTCTCCTTTTTACATGCTAAGGTGGTTTCCTGCTCAGCCTTTTGCATTTTATAGGTCTGTTTGGAGGTTTATATGCGTTATGTGTTGCATGTGGAAAGAAGTGTCCTCCTGAAGGCTGTGGGAGCCAGGTGTCTAAATGCTGTTGAGAATCTCAATGCTTTGTGCTCATAGTGTGAATAATCAACCTCTAAAATTAAAAATTAGCAGGTGTGTTGTGATTATAGTGTAAACCACCAACACAGTTAGGCAAGAGAAGCATATACAATTTTGAATATTAAATCCCAGCTGCAGAAAAGGAACTTGTTTGGTGAAATTTGTTGCTTTCCCTGATCCAGGTTTCCTTGTTAGACCATTCCCTCTGCCATAAAAACCTTTGCATCTCATGCTAATGCATGAGATTAGTCTTCTAAAACCATCAGCGTACTACCTGCAACATTACAACATTAAAAAAAAATAATATAACCTACCATATAGTTCTCTGGTTTCAAAATTTGCAGATTTAGAGTTCCCTAAAAAGTCATCTCTCTTTTTTTTTTTTAAAGAATACAACCATATAGAATAATAGAATTTTCTCTCTAGCATGCAAATGCATCTGGAAAGAATTTAGTCTGCAATAATTGTGGGCATTTGATTTAGCTTTAAATTCCTGCAGGTAATTTAAATGTAAATTTCTTGGGGTGACTTTATCCCCAAACTGCTATTGGATTCAATGTTTTAGAGGTTAATTTGTCCCACTGCACTAAAACTAGAGCCTGCATTGTTCCTGTTGCATCAGGATACTATTACACACTGTAATACCTGTTAGGCTAAGCAGATATTTCCTAGAAATAAAGACAGTATGGACAATCACCCAAATCATATTTATTTTTCAGACCTTTGAAGATTAGTAATTATTTGGTTATGAATATGTTTATGGACATATATAAATTACTCAAGCAACACTGGTTTAATTCGTTATTCTGTACTCATCCGAGGTAGTCCTTTCAGTTAAGTAAATTTCTCTGCATTTCATATTCTGAAAAAAAAAAGTTTTAAGAGGCGTTTAGCACGTAATGTAAACAATGCCATCTGTCTTTTTCTTTGGAAAATCTTCTTTGAGATAGGCCTGATATGCCTACCATTTTCAATCACTTAAAGGGCAGTAATTCAATTATATCATCCTCTCTGTAGGAACTGCCATTGCTTTCTGTCCACTTCCAGTCCTGACACAAGTAAATCACTTTGATAAGATCCCCCCCCTTTTTTTTTTCTCTGAGGAGGCTAGCATAAGTAATGATGCCAGTGATAGACCAAGGACAAAATGACCATAATGCACTTTCTGTAGGAAAGGAAAACATGTGACACTGTGATTTATCATGTTACTTGGAAAATGTTTTTCCTTGGAGTTTCTACTAACAGCCACACTCTCCCAGCAACGGACATTAGTAAGTATAATGAAAAAAACATTAAATTCAGACAAAACCTTCACTCAGCAGCAGATTTAAACAGCTATTGGTACCTAGATTTCTTAAATGGGAAAAGAAGGTCGAAGCCATTTTGGAAATATGCTTAGGTTGCATTCATCTTTGGTATAATGCCACCTACTTACATGGAAATGTTCTGGGAATGTGGAAGGTTGGATCTTCCTCACAAACTGCTTATCATGCAGATATGCCTTCCTTCTATTTAAAAATTGTTTGGGTGACTTCAGTCCTTTGTGTGAGGCAAGGACCTGGCAGACATGTCGAACCTCCCAGAATAGATGTGCCACAAGATCGGTAGTATCTGTAGACTTCCTGCTGCAAATTGTCCTTGACTCTGATGCTGAGAGAGCATGGTTAGAGTTGAGCTCCCTCTGGACACATCTGTCTCTTACCCCTGGTTTCAGAAAAATGGGAGAGTACCTGGTGAAGCACCAGTGTGATGTGAAAACTTATTTGAAAGGATCTGGACCACAAGTGTCTCTTTGAACCCAAACTGATCACTAAGCACAAATAACCCCAGACTTTGAGTGTCAGATCTGTAGAGTGTTGGTTTTATATTCACTCCCTGAGATTGCATCCAGGAAATTCAGTGGAAAGATCACTCTACTTTGCAAAAGAAGCAGTACCACATAGGTAAGAGGTATTCAGTAGTGTTAAAACACCACAAGGGAAGTTCAGAATTTCCAGTGACATACTATGAGTATATGACATACTTTTGTTTGGAGATTCTCTGTGAAAGAGATGGGATCTGGACAGGGAAAAGGCAGCTTATATATAACTGTATTTAACCTAATACAATACAATTGTATTTAACCTAAAGAATTAGGAGCTCTTTAGGATGTTACTGATACAGTAGGTTGTTTCCTTTCACAGAGAAAGCGTGGAGAGCCTAATCCAAAAGCACTCTTATGCCCGATCCCCCATTCGAACCTATGGAGGAGATGATGATCTTGGAGATGACAGCCAGGCAACACAAAGCAGAGGTAGGAAAATATGCTGATGAGGTAAACTCTGGTTGACCTAGTTATGTTTGAGAAAAGGAGAACCATGGTCAGTACTGTGGTACTCTGAAGCATTTCTGAGGTGAGTCTTTCTGCCATAAAGTCCTATAATGAAGAAAAATACGTGTTATGGCTCTTTTGGACATCTGATATGCCCATGGCACTGGAGTAAGTGGTTAGTTCAGATGCAGCTCTAGATATCCCTCCATAGCCTTTGCCATCCCTGCTTCCTCTTCTAAAGGGCTGAAAACCAAGCAACTTCATTGCCACGGTGCTGAGAACAAGGTAACACTGCACACACACCTTACCAGGATTTACTAGGTGGGGCTCAGCACCATTTGTAAAGTAGATGTGTAGATATGGCATTTGCTGCTCCTCCAGCCTTCTGTGAAGAGAGGACTTAGCTCTGTTCATCTTTGACTAGCCTGTGGTTAACCTGCTTTGCTTCTATAGGAAAAAAAGTCTGTATCTCTTTGGAAAATGGATGTTTAATTGTTACCTCTTGGTCTCTAAAAGGTGCTTTTCCCACTGAGGCAATTCATCTCAAAAGCTTTATCAAAAGGTTTGTCTACTTTAGCAGTCACAAAATTAGTAGCAATGCAGAACTGTTCTTTGTGGGGATACTAGCTGGACAAACAGCATCTGTCATAATTTGCCAATGGAAATAGATCTCAGACCCATCCTGTGGGATTCCTGACTAGCATTAACTTGTGTTGAATTATACTTTGCATGTTGACTTTGTGACCTGCCTGATATGCAACAACGACTTGAGGTAAAGCAGTTCTGTCGGCCTTCTGACTGGCAGTGCCCTTGTCTTGTCCTCTAACTTCATACAGTGTCACTAAGATAAGAGCATTATTTCTGGTCATAAGCTCTTTGGACTTGTGCAGGGAAAACATGCTTATTTTTAACCATGAGTTGCTCTTCAACAATATGTGATTAGGTGGGCTTGTTTGTACATGTCTGTTCTAAAAGCAGTTCCTTAGATTGTGGAGTTTCTGGAGCAACTCAGATGGTACAATGACAACCTTCCACCTACCTCTGGGGGTTACCTTACGTCATCTTAGATCCCAGGCCAGTTATTGTTGAAGATAGCATTAAATTTTCCCTTACCAGAACTGCTCAGAGCAAGACATCTTCTCTCCAAGAATTACATTTCTCCCTCATATGATGTCCCCATTTAGGAGTGATAAAGTGAAGGTGAACCTCAGTATGAGAACTAGCCTTTAGAACCTTTTTATTCTGAAGAGAAGCCTGAGGAAGGTGTCAGAGGATGAAGGAATAATTTATTAAAACTAGTTATATATAATATGTATAGGCTACAGCTCTGCATTTGCTTGCAATATGGCAAATAAGTAAGTAAGGAAGATGATGAGTTGTGGCAACCAAATCTTTTCTAATCTGGGATCCATATGCTAGCATAGGACGTGATTGTTCTGGGCAACTGAAAGCATGCACAGGGGATAAAAACACACTGCTCTTGAAGATGAGTTCCTTGTACTGCTTTCATTCTCCATTTAGGTCTGGTGTCCTTAAATAAGGAAAAGTTCTCTAAGATATAAGGAGAGAAATAACCATCTTTTTGAAATTCCACAGATACACATTTCTTCTGATGAATTTGAAAACTATCCTGCATGCAAAGTTGTGGGTTGTCCTTCCATACATATAAGAGCTGACAGACAAATAAAAACATGCTGCTAGGTGATGTGTGTTACAAGCTTCCTAAGGCCTCAATTGCCTCAGAATTACTGCAGCATGTTTCCTGAGGGCTGGCAAATGTGGTACATGAGACTTTTTGAAATTGCCATTAGAAGCCACTACAGTTGGAGGCTGTTATTGAGGCTCCTCATGAGAAGGAATCACATACTTTGTTCTGTGTAGAACAAAGGAAGTCCATCACTGCTATTTATTTCTAATTGCATCCAGAGCACTCTCATCTCAGCCAGCTTCAGCCATCTAAAGATGGAAGTGGCTAGCCTTCAGTAGTATATTCATCACAAGAAGCCTGTTTCCAAAGGAATGAACAGACGTGAAATCTATAAATCAAATTAAAACTCTTTTAACAGATAATTTCTGGGTGCCTGTGCTTCAACATCCACACAGGGTTCATGGTAGCCACCTGGAACAGAGCCAAATATAAACCTCCTCAGCAAATCCAGATTCATATCCCATTTTCCCTGTAGTGAGAGAACACTCAGCTGTCCCCCGATTTGTAAAGGGGACTGCGCTGGTCTGTGAATAGTGTTATCCTTGCAGTTTGGCTCTGGATCCTAACTTCCTAGCAGTTAGGATTGGGTTCAGGCATGGGGTCAGGATTTGGTCAAGTCTGGTTCCACTGCTGAACTGACATCATTTCTCTTTCCTATTACTGGGCTGTTTTATTTTATTTGTTTCATTAAGCAGAGAAGGAATTAATAAAAAATAGCTGATTTGAGAATATATTCCTAAAAAGATTTCTGGGTTTTTTTTACATAATAATTATAATTTTTTTCTTTCTATTGTTCTTTGCTTATAGTTTTGTTTTAAGTGATTGGTTAGCATACCTAACTCCAGTAAGTTTACCTTGGCAGTTAGATGTCTTTATATTTTTAATTTTCACATTTTCGATGACTCTATCTTCTAGAATCAGAATTATGAAACTAATACCTGCTGTACAATTTGTTGTCTCAGCATGTTTTGCAATACTGTCTTGAAATTATATTTCATCAAACATTCTTGCCAGTAAATTTATTTCTTAAAGAAACATTTTCTCAATGGACAAGTCAGACAACAAGGAAAATACAGAAGGGACATGAGTTGAATTATTGTTTGGATAGGAATAAAAAATAAGAATTTATAGATAGGATTTTACTGTATTCTGCATTCCTAGAAATCAAACATCTGATGATGACCAGATGCATAGAGGAACTGAAGAGATGAAGGGCATCATTGTCACAAGATTATTTGAAAATTACCATGTATAATTATGCAACTAAATTATTCATTGCTTCCTCAAAATTTTACTGTCAAAATAAAATAATTAGTTCTAATGTAAAGAAAATGGTTTTCCTTTTTTTATGATTCTGTATTCTTCAGGGAAAAAGTGTTTTAAAGAGGTGGAAGACTTATATAAATAATTTTTTTAACTTTTCAAATTAAAAAAAATACAAAAGAAACAAATTCTATTTGATCAAAAGTAGATAATTACCCTGAAAGCGAGTTTTTAATATCTCTGTGCATTTCACTTAGAATCTCCTATCTCTTACTAAGATTTAGCATGAGTGTTGTTTCTTAGAGCACTGGAAAATAACATTTTGACATTTTAGAATTTTTTTAACTGTATTTAGGATAAAATCAGGTAGAAAAGATGCAGTGCTGACAAGTTGTCCTGGGGTTAAAAAAAAAGAGAAAAAAACCCAAACAACTGTGTAAATTACATTTTTATGCATTTTTGCCATCCTGAAATTTTAGAAAAAAATAACCAGTTCTACAGAGGATCTGATGTATAAAATTATAAGCATGTCTTTAGAACAGGGATATAATGCAGTGACATTCCATGTCATAGTAGATCCTTTAGAGTTTAGCGCCAGAATTACAAGGTTCTTCAGTGTATAATACCACAAATGTCCAATGTGCAAAGCTGATTTTACTGTTCAAGTCACTGTAGTCAGCTTCTTAGCATGTAAATTTATCTAAGATGTAGTGATAAAGGACAGCAACTGGCAAATAATAACATAAAGAAAGATGTAAGGAGAGAGAAGTATTTGGAAACTATTTCCAGTGACAACTTGTCGTTAAAATTAGTCTTGCAGCAAAAGACACTTTTTCTCCCTTTTTGCTATTTTACCAGCTTTGTGTTGCAGTGCAACTCTCACAGGTGTTCTTTCTCTTTCCTTGCAGGGTCAGCCTTTACAACATCTGATAACCTGTCCCTCAGTTCCTGGGTATCCTCAACCAGTTTTCCTGGATTTCAGCATCCACAGTCTTTAAGTGCCCTGGGTACCAGCACTGCATCCATAGCTACACCTATTCCTCATCCAATCCAAGGATCTCTGCCTCCGTACAGTCGCTTGGGAATGCCTCTTACACCCTCTGCTATAGCCAGCTCCATGCAAGGTAGTGGCCCCACTTTTCCTTCCTTCCACATGCCCAGGTACCACCACTATTTTCAGCAGGGTCCTTATGCAGCTATCCAAGGACTGCGTCACTCCTCTGCAGTGATGACGCCATTTGTATGAGAGATGTAAGACAAGAGAAATGAGAGGTTTTAAATGTGCACATTTGGTATGAAAAAGACAAGGGACCTTCCTGAAAGGCCTGTGGCAGGAGTGGTGAACTTATAACAAACCAGATGAGAAAATGCATTATGGAGATAGATTCCTCTGTTGAGGGATCACAAGAGGAGAGGATGCAGCTTGGAGCGGCTCATGGATCAATGTGTGACACAGATGAAATGGATCCCAAAGTTCCCAGGATTTTTCGGTCGTGTGCAGCTTATTCCAAAGGAGCATTTCTACCTAGAGGAAAGAGATTACCTTTATGCAGCAGTGTACTAATTAAATGTGTGTAGTTTTCTTTTTCATATGCTAGAAGGATTCTGAAAAAGGCAATACTCCCATTCATCTTCATCTCTTCTTGTGACTGATAAGCATTTAAGCAGAAAAATGTATTCCTATAACTTTGAGCATATTTTAGGCTATCTCAGCACACATCATCTGGGAATGGGATAAAGTGGAGAAAACCACTGTCCTTTTTAAAAGACTGGCTTATATTCACCAAAAGCAGTATTTCTTAGTTGCTACTATAACCTCAAAGAGAAAATCATTAACAAGTCTTTCTTTCTTTCTTTGTTTCTTTCACAAAACATATATCAGTTAAAGAAACCCAAACCAAACCAAACCTGTGTTACAGGACTGTAGAAGTAATGATGGATTC
Source organism: Chloroceryle amazona (assembly GCA_027560015.1). NCBI lineage: Eukaryota > Metazoa > Chordata > Aves > Coraciiformes > Cerylidae > Chloroceryle > Chloroceryle amazona. The sequence goes on from JANHFX010004695.1 coordinate 32,577, forward strand.
TGTCCTTCAATCTAGAAAAATTTTTGCCCTATATCCCAGGAGGAGCAACTTAACTACTCTTTTAAGGTACGATGAAGGTTGATTAGGGAAAATCTTTTACTTAAACACCCAAGATACCAAACCTTTAAATCAATGCCTGTTTGCTGTGGTGCTAGCCACTGAAGACCTGCTTCTAGCTGTAAATACCGACCAAGTTACACAAATTTCAGGTTAGATCAGTCTAGATCAAAACTCTTTAGATCAAAACGTAATCAGTAGACTGGTATGAGTGACATTGAAATCTCCTGCTTGTTTTTATTCTCTTGGGTTTGGTCATGGCTGTTATTATACAAGCTTTTTGGGCAGGAAAGAGAAGGTTGTAATGTCTGGTTTTCCATGCCCCAGTAGAATGGTGGAGTTTCCTTGGGAAAATATCGGTGGAGAGCTTCACATGTGAAACTGTTTTGTTTTCTTTTTTTTATTATTTATTTTTAATTCATACATGCATTTTTTCAGTTAGCAGTTAGGGTTCTTATTCAAAGTACTGTCCATTATTTCTAGTATGCTCTGTGTGATACAACAGAGGAACTACAAAGGGATAAGAAAAAATGACCTCTCTGCAGAGAGCTAGCGCAAATCCTTTGCACTGCTGAGAAGAGTACCAGTGTGATGCTGGCTTTCTGCATGGCAGGAGCAGGGATTTCACTGTAAATAAGATGCAGCACAGAGTTTCTGTGATGAGTTTCATCCAAGTTATAGATGATAACACATCTAGTTGCAAAAAACCAACTAGCAATCCAATCTCATATCTATAAAGATCTGTGTAGAGCTGGAACACAAAATGGAAAACAGACTTTTTGGCACTATTCTCCTCTACTTTTTACCAGTTTGTTTTGGTATTGTATGATGAGAAATGGAGAACAGTACACTGAGTCACCTACCTCCCATCTCTGTGAGCAAAGCAAGTTAACATGCCTTCTTTGTCCCATTGCCTTGTTGTACATGCCCCATCACACAGAGTAAATGACAAGGCTTTTGCTGGTTTCTACTGTAGGCTAGTGCTTGCATGTAACAGATAAGCCATATGCTGTTCTCTGATGGTTAAATTCTTTTGCATCAGCATCCCACGGGGTTCCCCCCTAATACGGAGTCATGGGCAAACTCCCAAGCAAGGGAGCTAAGGCAGCTTGAGAGAGCCCTCCTCAGGAATCAGGTCAACAGGTATGTCCAGTTCTTACCTCCCCTTCTTTGCCCTTAAAAACTTGTGTAGAGTTCAGGTTGAAGGTCTTAAGTTCACATAGACCACAGGATGCCCAACAAAGAGGTCTTGCCATCTTTCAAGGTTTCTTCTTGTCCCTCTCACCTTTCTGTGGGTAGGGGGCAGCATGGGAGTGATTCAAAGGATAAAATTCCTGCCCCACTGAAGTCAGCCAGAAATTTCTTGACAGTAATGGAGACAGGATTTCATTCAACATTCTCACCTAAAAATATAACTGTAGGGACAGTGACTGTAGCAACAGCAACAATGTAGAAACTGCAGAAGTGATTAAAACCCAACCAAAAAAAAAATAATATTATCTGTACTACTTTGACAACAACACAGTAATTTATTTAAGGAGTTGCTGTACTGCTGTTGAAATTTTATCACTTTCAGGATAGAACATCTGTTGTTGATAGATGGTCTAAGAATGCCAAATATAATCTAGAATTTATTTTCCAATATATTTCACATTCTATATCCTATGATAAGTGCTCTTCACCTTTATGAGCTCTCTTGGCTGAGAAAGCTGGTGCTGGATAACGCTCCTGTTTCTGTGTTGGTCGTTTTTGGTTTTGGTTGTTTTTTTTTGGGGGGGGGGTGTGTGTGTGCTTGTTTGTTTTGTTGTTGTTGTTTTGTTGTTGGGGTTTTTTTTGGTTGTTTTTTTTGTTTAGTTTTTGGTTTGTTTTTTAAGAAAGCTGGAGAGAATATGCCTGAATATGGTTTTCAAAGAGAGTAAGATCATCCTCTGAAGCATTGCAAGTACTTTTGGGTGTTTTCTGGATTACCAGATAGTCAACAGCCTCATATCTTTAATAGAACAAAAGCATCCCAGAGACTAACAAAGCTGACTTAGATACACTGGTCTGACAGTTTTTCTTCTACTTTTGGAGCACTGAAGGAAGTTAAACATAAAAAACATTTTTTATTTGTCTGTTTGGTTTGTGGTATTGCTTTATATGGCCTGAGGCACTGTCAAAGATAAGAGTCAATGGCACTGGGATTTGGTGGTGCTCTTCAAAGTATAAACTGACAAACATAGAAGTGGAGAAAGGCACAGAGTTTCTAACACAAATGCTTCTTCATGAGTTCAAAGACAGTAAGCTGTATGATAGCTAATATACTTGGCAGTACAATCTACAAAATGCAATTGCAAATTTTCTCCCAGAAGGCTTCATCCATGGAGGCCAGGTCACTGTGTGAGCATGTCAACACAAGATGTTGCTTCCAATGTCCGGCAAAGAGTAACCAGCATTTGAAAATGTATCTTTTGTAAACTGAAAACATTTAGCCTGGCAACTTGATTAGGCACTACATCCTCTTTATGTGTGTGTACAACAGGGAGAGAGAAATATAAATAAAAATCATTGCAAAAACTTGGGTAACTTTCCAATAATATAAATTGTGGTAAATTACCTCTAGATAAGGGGTAAAAGCAACAGCAAGATCAGTGTAAGGCTTGGAGCTCCTTACCTGGGGCGCAGTTGTGGCCACAGTGCTTAAAGTCATCATCTGTGAGAAGGATGACATTCACTTGCTGTAAGATTAATTTTGGTTTCACTGAGATATCCTGATCAGTATTCCTTATAAAGAACTTTCTGCTGCAGAAGATGTGGTTTATTTACTAACCACTTACTCAGTGGCCATAAGATTTATGTATTACTCTGTATAAACCGTCCTCACATAGAATCTCAAGTTGATCAAATGACAACTTATTCTTCTTTATTCTAACTTTTTAAAAGAAAACTAATCACTGATTTAGTTTATGATAGTTTAAGGACAAAAAATACAGTTTGTTGTATTTTACCTTTAGCACATTTAAACATTTTTTTTTTTTCTTTTTTCTTTCTTATTGTTCCTTCAGAAACATGAGGAAAGATTTGGTTAAAAAATAAGGAAGGTAAAAAAATGGTTGTAACCTTTTTAACAGAATGTGCTACAGTTCTGCTGTTTGCTGTGTTGACTTTGCTGTTTATAATGCATTGTGTGAGCACATTCACCATGTACTGAAGTGTGTGTTTGTGTGTATGGGGTGGGGATAGGGGGAAATCTTTTTATGGAAAAAGAAGTTATGAACATAAACTATGAAGCAACATCCAATGAAAAGTTTCTTTTTAAGTGCAATATATTTATTTCTGCTAGAAATATAATATCAACATTATGTAATATTTGAAGCATTGTTATTTGTAAACAGCTTAAAATTATATATATATCACAAAAATTGTACATAAGTGCAAATGTGTGGATATTCATTTTCTTTCATTAAAATATGGGTTGTTTTGATATATCATTCTTATTTAGCCAGATCATTCTGCTTCTATCATTTTTCCTCTAACCAAGTCACTGAGTGCAGTGGAACATGTGAGGGATTTTTCAGAGAGTGCACAAAATCCATTACGGCTGCTTATTAGCAAAAGGTGATCTATATCTTGGATCCATATGAAGTGACAGTTTTATTGTAGTTAAGTACAATTGTAGTTTGCATATAGTTAACTTTTTTTTTAAGTACTTTGCAATTTTATTCAGAAAAATAAATGGGTTTGCCACCAGAGCCCAAATAAGTTGCTGGAATATGGAGTTCCCAGCAAAATGATTGTATGAATATGTGCAGTAATTTTTGAGTGGCTTCAGGTTTCTGTGACCTAGATAATCACCTGGTTTTGAGTTGTGTTTTCACTGACATCATGAGTACCTGCTTCGAAGTTGTGCACTCTCCTGTTTGGAGAAGGTTGTTTAGCAAAATGGTAATGAGATGAATGATTGTCCTTAAGATATGCAGGAAACATTCAGGTAGGTCTTTGTCTGTTATAATTCAGCCATCTATGTCAGGGGACTAGCTTAACCAGTAATATTAATTAAAGAAGGGCAAATGCTTGCAACTGAAACTATAAATTATGATATCTAGAAAAAAAATAACCTCCCAAAAGGTGGAGGTGATAGAGTTCCTTGAATAGCTGCAGATTACACTGTCTAGATGCTTGACTTCCGGTCAGTTGTTCTGACAGATTCATAGAAGGGTTGAATTATGTAGCAAAAAATCTGTATCTTTTTTCCTGTGTCAGAAGTCTGTTATCTACTCTTTCAGAGGCAATGCATTCACATGTCTTTGTCACCTCAAAACAGAGTTACTATTGTGCTTTCTACCTGTGTCTTAAGGAATCTTTATTGTTGTTCTCTGGTGTGAAAACTGAGTGTGGGAGAGAGCAGTTTTTTTCTCTTTATCTTACTCCCTGTCTTAATGTCATGACTGATACATAGTAATTTAGAAATCTCTTATTTCTTCCTGTACTCTCTCATGGATTGATCCCAAGACAGCCAAAAGAGGACTTCATTTTTATCTTGATGCAAATTGTTGGCTGTAAAGTTTGCATTGATACTATTTGAATATGTACCCAGGGCTTTGGAATGGCAGGCTTCAATTACCTTCCTCTGAATATCATAGATTTTAGACTTGAGACACCAGTTATACTACTCATCTTCAATGACATTACAAGTAAGTTAGCAGTACTCAAGAGATTTATCATTCATTTTCAGTTAACACAGACACCCCAAACAGTGCATTTCCAGAAGATGATTAGGTTCTTTCAGGTGGTTGACCTTCTTTGTTCCTATATTGTGAAGATGGCAGCTCTGCCTTTGAGTAAGGTTTACAGACTACTCTTCTGCAAAGTACAAAAGGAATAAGCTCCTAAGAATCCACAAAAACAAGTATGTCCCAAACCCCCAAGCAGAAAAAAAGAAAGGCAATTAACTTCTGCAAATTATATGAGTGCCCTTATTATTAATGTACAAATAAAAGGAAGTATCATAGAATCTTAGAATGGTTTGGGCTGGAAGGGACCTTAAAGATCATCTAGTTCCTACCCTCCTGCCATGGGCAGGGACACCTTCCACTAGACCAGGTTGCTCCAAGCCCCATCCAACCTGGTCTTGAACACTTCCAGGGATGGAGCATCCACAGCCTCTCTGGGCCACCTGTTCCAGTGTGTCACCACTGGAATTTCTTCCTAATATCTAATCTAAATCTATCCTCTTTCGGTTTGCAAACAGTACCCTTTCTCCTATTACTACGTTCCCTGATAAAGACTTCCTCCCCACCTTTCCTCTAGGCCCCCTTTTGAGTAGTGGAAGGCCTCTGATAAGGTCTCCCTGGAGCCTTCTCTAGGCTGAACAACTCCAGGGTTTATCCATTTGTTCTGCCACAGTTTGGCCAAGGTTAAGGGAACAGAAGGACAAAGGCATGATATTACAGCATGGAGCAGAAGAAGCTTTAAAATACTGTTTCAGGAAAGGATGCTAAAAAATTTAGGCTGGTCCCTGAAAAAAAAAAATCCTTTCAAAATAACAAAGACTTTCAAAACAGGACTTAGAAGCATGATTCTTGCTAAAATTAGTGGGAACTATGTGTCTACATCCATAATGTCTTCGAAATCTCATCCTATAATATTCCTTGATAGTCTTCCCTCATCTTCATAGAAGATGAAGGAAAACAGTTGTCCATTGAGAACTACTGGAGGCCATGCCAAGTTGTCTTAAGTGCTAGGCAGGCTATACAATACATCCTAATTCATTTAAGAACAACTGAAAAATATTTAAAGCCTTGTAAAGGAAATTAGGGGGCACAAGTGTTAGACTTTTATTTGTTCATACAAAAAAACCCCACCAGGTTCCTAGGGGTTTGGGACATACTTGTTTTTGTGGATCCTCTTCTTAGGAGCTTACTCCTTTTGTACTTTGCAGAAGAGTAGTCTGTAAACCTTACTCAAAGGCAGAGCTGCCATCTTCACAATATAGGAAAACCTGAATTTAGCTGTGTGAAATATGAGGGATGGACTAGAGCCACAAAAGAAGCTGGGAGAAGTCAAAGTAAAATTACCTGGAGGTTTGTAGGATCAGCGTACTCCTACTGCAGCCAGCTAATGGTGCCTCCAGCCCTGCTCCCAAGCAGCTGCTGCTACCTTGCATATTCAAGCTTCCCCCTCTAGCAAAAACTACACCTTTTGCTCTTCGGGGCTTTAGTATAGGCAGCAAAGCAGGCAGCAGGTTTGGGACTGGTTTATCCCCACCTTGTCCACAAACATAAACATAGGGACTGTTTGATGTTGACGAAGTGCTTTGTCAGCTTGTGCCTAGAGCCACTCAAGGATGTGGATTCTTCTGGTGATCTAGGAGCCTAGAAACAAAGACCTGTGATGTTCAAGCCTCTCTCACACACTGAAGAACTTATGACTTAAAAATATTTTTAACACTTGTATTATTCTGGAAATGTGAATCTGCAATGCAGCTGTGATGAGATGGACACTTTCACTGTAATGAACACACTGGAAAAACTAGAAAGACATAAATAGTAACTGTCTGTATGATACAGCAGAAATAAATTGGAAGCTGATCATAAGATCCAAGTGGGTATTTAGAGTTAGTGTAAATAGAAATACCAAATTAAGCAAATAACATGTAATTTTGAGATGAATTGCTCTATGTGCCCAACATAAAACTTTGCACTGACTATGCACTGTATGATAACAGGAAACTAGGGGAGACATTTTAAAACCTAAAATCGCATGAGGAATTGCAAACCACAAAAAAAGAATATGAAAAGTCACACGTGAAATATGATCATAAACAAAACTGCAGTACGGTTAAAGACAACTCTAGCTTAGGAAGAAGGTTTCCATTATCTTGTAACCTGAAGGAAAACCAGATCATACATCCAAGTTTCTGCTATACCAGATCCCGATTGAAGAAAATGTTAAAAATAACTCGTGCAAGTCTTGCCTAAGCACAGTAAAAATGAATGCTTATCCTAATTTTTGTGTTAGAATTACCTGTTTACTGCTTTGGTTCTGGAGTATGTCCACATAAAATAAGTTGCATAGCTGGGGTTAAACCAGTTATTCAAACACACAAAACCAACAAATGAGATGACAATAACAGATTTCTGCTTTATCTGTGATTCATGATGAGGGCTTGAGCATGCATCCAGATGGAGAAATTATTCAGAGAAGACGAAAAAGACCCCAGAAAAGGAAACAGAACTGTATATCATCTTCATTGAAATAATGAAAGCCATAAGAATTAATAAGTGCACTAAGCTGTTGGAATAAAATTGAGAAAAGAAACAGAGCTCTGCAAAATTTCCCTCACCATTGAATATGACATAACTAATCTTAAAATGAACAGTGACTTCATTTTTGTTTCTCTCTACACTTCACTGTTGCTGAATTAGTGAATGCCTTAAAATAGATTCCTCCATGTGAAGTTGCTTTGAAAAGGAGCACTTGGAAGAAGCGTTTTAAGCTAGTGAGGAAATTAAAATTAATAAATAAATAAAAATGCAAGCCTTTGCAAAAATGTTATGTGATAGTCTGTGCTTTTGCTAGGAAAGAAAGCAATGATTCTCAAACACGACAAGGTTCAGGCATAAACCTGTTTCAATATGTGCCACGTATCTCTACAATGGAAAGGCCCATCACAGGGAGCTTGTTTGTGAAACATAAATGTGGTTTTAACTATTGTTACTGGATTTCCTTATTTATAGCTACATGACATTATAAACCAGTTGCTCTGCTTTGCTCCACCCAACTTCACATGTATCAGATAGACAGACGTACAGCTGTAAGGTACAAGACACATTTTAAATTTGAATATGGGATGGCTGCATACCCGTCATGTAATTTTAAGACTAAAAACAGCTCATGTCAGCATAGGGCATCCTTGCCCTCCCCCCCACTCCACCCTCTGATCTTTCTTTTGTAATTTTGTTGAATTTTGTGATGTTTCATGTTTTTATTTGAAGCATGCCCATAAGAAACAAAATTTCATGAGAACCTCAGCTTCCATTAAAAAAAAAGATAAAAAAAAAGGCAGGAGGGTAGAATAGGTGAAATAAATCTTTTCCAAAATTAATGATAATATCTTGACCACCTTAACAATCTTGTTTAGGTCATTATGTTTTTCTATTACTATTTTTTAGATATTTGGGACTGCAAATAGCAGAATAACTTTTGCTGTTGCTTTGCCAGCAAACCATTTTTTTCCTAACAAAATTTATTCCAGTTACATAACCAAAATAAACAACAATGGCAAAGTGACTTTTCACTGTCACCCTCTATGCAGCTCTACTTAGGAATCTAAAATAATGGGCTTGTGAATGGTTCCTGATTGGCTGATGAACCAGAAAAATGGGGGAAAGTTATTCCAGAATTAATTGAAAATGCAAGAATTTAATTTGCCGGAGTATAGAGGGCTGATATAAAAGAAGAACAAGAACCACATATTTTGGGTAAATGCACAGTGTTGTATTCACTGAAAATATTTGACTGTGTCCTCAGGTTAGAAGTCCTGATCCCTGGAGGGGTTTAAAAGGCATGTAGATGTGGTGCTGAGGGACATGGTTTAGTGGTGACCTGGCAGTGCTGGGTTAACGATCGGACTTGATCATCTTAAAAGTCTTTTCCAACACAAACCATTCTATGATTCTATGATCATGTTCCAGTATTTACAGGGTGGCTACAGAGAAGATGGAGACTCCCTTTTTACAAGTCACATGGAAGAGGGATGATGTGTACAAGTTACTCCTGGGGATATTCTGATTAGACAGAAGAGGAAGATGTTTCACAACGAGAACAATCAGCCACTGGAATGATCTCTCCAGGGAAGAGTGGAGTCCTCAGCACTGAACACACTTAAGATTGAGCTGGACAGGGTGTGGGGACATCTTGTCTGGGCGGTGCTTTTGCCAAGGAAGGTTGGACCAGAGGATGCTTGACGTCCCTTCCAGCTGTTTATTTCATGATTCCCCGATTCCCACACCTGCCGTTTGTACTGGGCTTTCCC